>BQNB010011006.1:0-31766 GCA_026074375.1 Tanacetum coccineum
CAAACATGACCTAATTCTGACCCATATTTACTGTTTTAATAACTTTTAGTATAAAAATTATTTGAATGACTTCCCGACCTTAAAAACCTTTGAGGCTGGATTTTCTAGAAATTAGACTCTTTTGGCTTATTCATAGACTCAAGAAACATATCAATATTCATTTTTATCACCAAGATAACAGTTGTTGAACACAACCTAAAATTCTGCTCAACCCTAAATCAAGTTTTAACGCAAATCTAACCTAACCAATTGCATGAACATGACCCTAATCAAGCCCTAATCACTCTAGCATCATTAAATATCATTAATATTCTGTATTTTATGAAACCTTAGAATCCACCATCATAAGTGTTACATGCATGCATTATTTAAACTATGATTAACACACTTACCTTGATGATTAGCACCTAAACAACACTCTTGATTGACTCTTGGATCTAGCAATGAAAATTGATTCCTCTTAGGGTTTTGGGGCTGAGTTCGACGGCACAAGGGGAGGGGAGGAAGAAAATTATGAGCTAGGTTTTGTTAATACTTATCTAAATGTATTCTTATCCCCCTATATTTACAATTTGACTTTTAAACCCTTGAAACCCAACAAAAACCAATCGGCCACCCCCTATAATTATATTTTTATTTTATTTTTTTTAATTTATTAATTAACTAATTTACTTCATTACCTTAAGTTTTTTATAAAAAACCTAAGCTAGTTTGATTAAACCTTTTTACTTAAACGCTACTTACTAAAGTTTCTAAATATAACTTTCATTTCACCAAACCACTTTCTATTTTTAGAAAGTTTGCTACAAACTTCTATATTTCACTCACATGCTTCCTTTCCAATAAATTACACTTCTCATAAACGCTTAACTCTTAAAAACTAATAATTGACGTAGCAATTCATGCAATGCGTCTTTCATTTCCATTATCATCACACGTGAACAAATGGAATACTTAACACCAAACTCATTTGCACACAAAATAAGATAATCATTTACCTCTAAAATGACATCATGCACATACGTAAACCACTTCAACCTACATAATGAACACATAACACGCAAGAAACATACAAAATGGACACTTAGTCATTTCTAAAGGTATAAACTAACCTGCTCAAATCACGGTTGTCACAGTATCCCCTCCTTTAGGAAATCTCTTCCCGAGATTTAACTATCTGATTCATCAGCACGATCAACAAACAACTGAGGATACTTAGACTTCATTTAATCTTCGCACTCCCAAGTAAACTCGGGACCACGCTTTGAATTCCAACGAACCTTCACAAGTGATATCTTACTACGTTTTAAATTCTTAATTTCACGGTCCATAATCTATACAGGTTCCTCAACAAAACGAAGAGTTTTGTCAACCTTTATCTCATCCAATGGCACATGCAGGCTAGCATCCGCCAAACACTTCTTTAGGTTTGACACGTGAAACGTATCATGTACACCACTCAATTCCTCGGACAATCTTAACCAATATGCTACAGGACCTATTCTTTCAAGAATCTCAAATGGACCTACATACCTCGGGGCTAACTTACCCTAGCATCACACTACCCTTCTTTACCAAAACGAAACACGCCCTTCCAAGGCGACACCTTTAGCATCACACGATCTCCAACCTCAAATTCCAATGGCTTGCACCTGTTTCCGCGTAGCCCTTATGACATGATCCATTGCCGCTTGAGCCTCTCTTTTATAAACTACTACTTTATCAGCTTGTTTCTTTGCACCATTCGGGGTCCAATCAAATACCTTCCCAATTTCAAGACCAGAACCACATGACGTGACATACATTTTCTTCCATATAGTGCTTCGAACGGAGTGCACTGAATTGGGGGGGCTAGTGTGATAACTGTTGTTATAAGAGAACTCAGCTAACGGTAGGTGGACATCCTAACTGCCACCGAAGTCTATTACACACGCCCTTAGCATGTCCTCTAACGTCTGAATTGTATGCTCACTCTGTCCATCTGTCTGAGGGTGATAAGCCGTGCTCATAATCCAATAGAGTTCCTACGGCTTTCTAAAACTTGTTTTGCACAGAGACATGATGTTAAACCGTTGCGTCACGATCCGAAAAATAATCGACAAGGCACTCCATGTACGCGCTGGCTATTTCATCGGGTGTACAACTCGCCAATTTTCTCCTTTTTCGTACTATCATATCTTTCAGTTTTGGCAAAAATGTGATGTTTTGGTCAATATATCAAATAAAAACCATATTACGTCGTGCCCATTCCTGGGTTTATAGGTAATTTAGTGATTGAAGTTCTATGGTGATGGTTTTTGCCACTTCCATTCTGGTATCTCTGGTAGTGTGTAATAATGCCAGAAGGCTTTGATGCTCAGCCTTCAACCTTTGCACACGTTACAAACATCTCGTAACTATGTAGCAATAATCCCTCTTCATTCTGGCCACCAGTTCATATATCGATGGTAATAATATTCTTAGTCCCGCTCCAGGATGTACTGAATACATGGAATTTTGAGCCTCTTCCATATGTATTATTCTCATACCTATCCTACAACTGGTAACCATATTCGATACCATATGATACGTATAAACTTCCGTCTCTTTTCATTCCATTCTGCTTGATCTAACCCATGTAAACTTTCTTCATTACATTTTACTAATTAAATACCTCACCCTGAGCTGCCAATTCTTCCTTTCACTCCAGGACTGAATAGTCATTTGCCATCCCGTACCCGCTTAGCGTTTCTCCCACACTTTCCTTATCCTACTTAGTGCATCCGCCCACTACATTCGCTTTACCCGGGGGTGATATCGAATTTCACACTCTTAATCACTAAAATAACTCCTATCCTTCTCCTTTGACGCCATGTCAGCTCCTTCTGATCTAAATATGTGTTGGTGACTCTTGGACCGTTGTATAATAACACTTTTGGTACCATTTAAATAATGTACTCCAATTTTTTAAAGCAATCACACTGGCCCCTATCTCTAGATTCATGTGTAGATAATAGTTCTTCTAGTGAACTTTAATTGTTTGTCGGCTTTGCAATCACCTTATTATCTCATGCAGTGCACAAACCCAACCCTTTATTCGAAGCATTACAATAAACTACAAAATCTTCAACTCCATCGGGAAGTGACAATATCGGTGCTTCACATAAATTATTTTTCAAAGTCTGGAAAGCCTCTTCTTGTTATACACCCCACATATACTTTTGATTCTTCTAAGTCAAACGAAGTAAGAGTTTAGTAATTCTTAGAGACGTTTGCGATTTTTAAAACGCCTTGGTAGTAACCCGCTAGAACCAAAACGATCGGATTGCGACTGGTGGTTGTAGGAGCTTTCCAATTCTTTACTGCCTCAATCTTACTTGGATCCACGTGGATACCATTCTGTTTGACCACGTGACCAAGGAAATGCACCTCCTGCAGCCAGAACTCACACTTGGAGAATTTAGCATACAACTTCTCCTTCCTTAATAATTCTAAAACTATCTCAATGCAACCTCATGCTCACTCTTCGTTTTCGAGTAAATCAATGTCATATATGAAAAACAATGACGAACTTTTCTAGGTACGGTTTGCTGACTCGATTCATCAGTCCATAAAGACTGCTGGCGGCATTGGTTAGTCCGAATAGCTTAACGGTACTCAAAATGTCCATACCTTATTCTAACATGCGTTTTAGGAATTTAATCATAAGGTGGACTCCGGAGTGTTGATAACTGGATCGAAGACTATCTTGGGAATAAAGAAACGCGACCTTGTAGTTTGATCAACAATAAGTCGCCAATTCTAGGGAGAGGAGGATAATCGATTCTTTAACAGTCAACCTGTTTAATTCCTATAATCAATACACATACGGATAAGTATCCATACTTCTTCTTAACAAACAACATAGGTGCCCCCCACGGAGAATGACTATGTCGAATAAAATCCTTGTCTTGCAACTCTTGAAGTTGCCCAGACAATTCTTGCATTTCCGAAGGTGCTAAACGATAAGGGGACTTTGCAACAAGCATTGCTTCAGGAATTAAGTCTATACGAAACTCAACTTGTCTATGCGGCGGCAATCCTGATAAATCCTATGGAAACACATCAACAAAATCCCACACCACAGAAATATCACCCACATTTGGTTCATCTACTTTCACGTTCATTAAAGTTTTGCCTACTCCCAACACACGCTCTCCTTGTACCTTAAGTATCTCACCACCAATCAATGGTATTTTCAACACTTTTTATGGACATACTATCCGGCCCTTTATTTTGAGACAAACAATCCTTCCCCATCAATCTATCAAAATCCAGGACCCAACCGGTCTATCAAATCTATAGTAAACAAGGAATTTCCTAGTTCTAGTTTGCAACCACGTATAATCCTGTCAACTTCTACTTTTTTACCATCTGTTATTTCTATCACATAACTAGGATTCACAATACTAGATTTCACATTTTGCTGCGACACAAATTAAGTACGATATGATGAAAACTAAATCACGCTCAAGCAATCAAAAAGTACAGTAGCAAAAGAATTGTTTAAAGAAAAAGTACACGCCACCACTTTAGGATCCCGCGAAGCCTCAGCCGCATTCACATTCACATTGTAAGCTCTTCCCCGAGTTTGATTTCCATTAGTTCGGTTGTTATGATTTCCCTCTAATGTCAATGGATTTCCTGCTTGACCCGGGGCTCGGTTCAACCTGGGACAATGGTACTGAAAATGATCACTGCCCCCACACTCGTAACAAACCTTCCTATTATTACCCACTCTAACCTCATTCACAGGAGCTGCTCGCTTAAATGGTGCCTGACACTCTCTAGCAAAATAGCCAGGCCTCTGGCAGTTAAAACACAACCTACACTCTCCACCCTCCGGATGATAAGTATAGCATTTGGTACACTTGGGGTATTGATTCACAAACTCATTTTTAGGAGGTGTTTGTTGACAACATAACCCTCCTCCCACATAACGCCTTCTTGTTATCCTCCTTGACCCTCCAAAACTTAGTTCCTTTCTTGCTTTTCCCTTTTTCATTACTCTTTGACAATTTGTGACAAAGCTAATTTAGCATCGATCGAGTGAGTATTACCAGCTCTTTTTAGAATTGCATTCTGATAGTTGTTGGCTGAGTCGCCTTGAGACATTCCCCTTTTTCAGGCGCTAATCCCGATACATACCTCTTGTTGCCGTCGCCGTACTACGGGGTCAAACCAGATGTGGAACCGTTGGCCAGTTCATTGAACCGATCACGTGTAAGGTTGCATTGTTGGCTTCCCTACTATCTTGTGATTCAAAATTCATTCTCTAACCTCTCCAATTTCAGATACTTGGACAAATTTCCTCCTACCAGCAGAGCCTTAAAAACTCATTCTTTTCCAGGTCATGCAATTGCTGAGCTTCACGGCCTCCTTGCCTCGGACTTGTGTATTCCTCTTGTCTGTGCACCTTGTTAAAATTCGATATCTCTGGCAGCATACTTCACCTTTTGATTCTCCGAACACCCACTATTGTCAAGTACATTCTCCATCTTCTCAATCCAGCGGGTAAGTGCTATAGCACCTCCCTTTCCGTCATACTCCTTAGGGCCACACGCCTGAAATCCCTTGTAGGAACACCCATTGTTCCCACCATTCCCATTGTTGTTATTTCCATTGTTGTTGTTATTTCCATTGTTGTTGTTATTTCCATTGTTGTTGTTGTTGTTCATGTTGTTTGTCACTTGAGTGACGATCTGGGGAATGATATTTTGCAATTGCTGCGCAATGATGGCAGCGATGTCGGGTTGCCCATTTTCGTTGTCATTAGTCCGTGTTTGAACCATTCTGAGTAAGATAGTATTAACGCACTTTAGATGAGGGGAAAAGGGTTTTTAACCCAACTATCCTATCAGCATAACATCATAACCATACAAAACACATGCATAAACACTCATCCAACTAGCATGTTGACACAAGGCCGTGTAATCATACTTGCAAGTCCACTTGTGTTGTGGCGCATGTATAATTATGTTGGCCACCATAATTATAGATGCCCCCTTTCACAAGTGTACTCCCTCCTATGAAGACACTTCTCAATATCAACAAGAATCATACCACATAAGTCACATTGGCAAACCACCACATATAAAAACTCAAAATTTCAAAGAAAATCACACATTTCATATCATAAAAAAATCGAACAAATCCAATATTCAAAATAACATACCTAACATAATTCAAACCAAGACGAACCAATACAAAAGAAAATCTAAGTCTTAGAGTTCATAACGCGTCGAAACTACAGCACAACCAAATTCCTAATTTCTCTACCAGATCTCCCAACTCATAGTCTATGGCACACTCTTGCTGTTGATTTTAAAGACGATATCATCACTCATCTGACACCTCATATTCACTACTTGTTCCCTGTATATCATCATCCTTTCAATTTCATTGCTCTTTATCAAGTTAGTTTGGTGTCATGAAACTTCCTGGGGTATCTAGTAACCACCTCGTTCTTTGTCACAGTTGTCACTATTCTCTCCACCTCTCTTCCCTCTACTAATTCTATAGCTAATCTTTCTTCTACTCTACATGGGTACATAGCAATTGGTCATGCGGGATCTTAAAGACTATCCGGCTTACTCCTACACATGCCCGTGTCACTGGTTTGTAAATCCCTTCGTCATGTCGCAATGGAGATCCCATAGTTACTTCTTTGGAAGAAAAGGAGACATAAACTAATTTAACATGAAAATAAGGCACACTATATAGGTAAAAGGGCAATCAAATAGCTAAAGAAAATCAAAAACCGAAGAAATAAAATCATAGAACATTAAGGGGAAAAAATGCATACCAGTATACTACTAACGCTTAAGCCCCCTGGCATGCATCTACGTGAGGACTCTCTAGGGTTATAGTCTAGGCTCAACCACCTACTTCTCTATAACCAAAGGCTCTGATACCAATCTGTCACACCCCGCCTAGGCGGAAACACGAGGCGTAACATCATGGATATCATCACAACACAATGGTGTCTACTATAGAGAAATCTAAATAAAGGAAATAATCAAAGGGACACAATGTGTCATGACAATACCCAACACAAGATAGAGGAGTCTTGCATTACCAAAGTAATGTCATACACGAAACAAAATGATCCAAATACTAACAATCTCCAATGAACAAGTATCATGCAAAACAATTGAAACGGACCAAAAAAAGACAAACTCCGCAAGCAATGCCTAGGGTCTCTCTAGCCACTCTTCCTAATATCCTTCTTATCATCACGATACTCACCTGAAAATGATGCTTAAAACGTCAACATAAAGTTGGTGAGAGTCATAGGTTTAAGACACGATATAAATCCAATTAATTCATTACTGTGATAAGTGAAAACACTGCATGACAATAAATGAACTACCATATAAGCTATCATGTAAACCAAATCAAATCCAATCCAAACCAATAAATGAACACAACCCTAATTTTGCTCAACCCTAAATCAAGATTTCATGCAAACCCTAACATGTAATTTGCATAGTTATGCCCCTAATTCAATTCTAATCAGTACTATTAATTATTAATTTCATAAGATCTGTATTTTATAAAACCCTAATCCATTCATAATTAATGCTATAAAAATAAAGATTTAAAGCAGGTTTAATATATTTTACCCTTGATTAATTAGCACCTAAACCACAATTGAATGACTCTTGGATCCACAAATGAAAAAAACAACTTCTTAGGGTTTTGGGGGTTTGAATCTCACGGCACAAGAAGAAAAGAAAAGAGATGGGCCAAGTTGGTTTTATAATTGTATTCTACAAATCCTAGCCCAACTCTAATTAGTTTTAAAAAAAATATTTTTTTTCCTTTAAATCCTTAAACCGGACGCACCCCTAATATAATATACATTATATATATATATATATATATATATATATATATATTTTAATTTTATTAATTAACTAATTTACTTTATTACCTTAAGTTTTTATAAAAACCTAAGCTAATTTGATTAAACCTTTTTACTTAAACACTACTTACTAACCTTTCTAAAAATAACTTTCATTTCACCAAACCACTTTCTATTTTTAGAAAGTTTGCCACAAACTTCCAAATTTCACTCACTTATTTCATTTCTAAAATGCCACAATTATCACATAACGCTTATCACTAAATCATCCAACTATTGACGTAGCATTACATGCAATACGCCAATCCTTTCTATTATCACTAAACGCGAACAAATGGAATACTCATAATCCAACGCAAACATACTCAAAATGAGATGCCCAAACACCTCAAAATGATATCATTGCACACATACTTTTACATCATCTTAGGCACACATCAAATCACAATGCATACAACTTTAAAACACATAAAATGAACTATTAGCCATATTTAATGGTATAAACTAACCTACTTAAATCTTGGTTGTCACACTCCATATAAGTTAGTGTACGGAAAGGCTTGTCATCTTCCTAACGAACTTGAACACAAGGCCTATTGGGCCTTGAAACATTGTAATTTTGACCTCAAAACTGCGGGTGATCACCAGAAAGTTCAAATGAATGAATTAAATGAACTCCGGGATCAAGCCTACGAGAACTCTTTAATCTACAAAGAGAAAGCGAAGAAGATTCATGACTCCAAGATTAAGAACCGCTTTTTCAACGTTGGTGATCGAGTTCTTCTCTTCAATTCTCGATTAAAGATCTTCTCGGGAAAGCTCAAAACCCGTTGGACGGACCGTTGACCGTTGCTCAATTTTCCCTTATGGTACCGTCGAGTTATCTCAAATCGACGGGCCAAACTTTAAGGTGAACGGTCATAGACTCAAACATTACTTTGGAGGGGACATACCACTATAGGTTGTACGAATTTAAGGACCTTCCACATAGACAACTAAATTTCTGGGGAGTGGTCAAGCTTAGTGACCTCATTAAAATAAAAAAGCGCTTCGTGTGGTGGCATACCCCCTTGATATCCTTTAATAAACAAGCGCTTCGTGGGTGGCAACCCATGCTTATCCTGATATATTTATAATAATAGTAATGAATAAGTGTAATGTGAGGAGGTTCACCTCTTCTTTTCTTGTGTTTTGTTGTTTTTGTTGTATGTCCAGGATTGCCCCGGATTATGAAGCCTCTCGTGCTCGTGGTTTTCATTCACTCGAGCTTTAATCCTTTGCATAATTATGGGAATCCAATATCCTAAATCTTATCGACTAACGTTTATCTTTGAGCACACTTAATAAACGGCCATAGATTTACGTAGAGACCCTTCTTAAAACATTGGGGACAATGTTCAGTTCTAGTATGGGGGGATCTATCAATTTGATTGTGCCTGCAGTCGTTGTTTTCACGTAATCTCGTTTTTACCACCAAATTAAAAAAATATATATTGTGATTTTATGCAAAAATTAAAAAATTCCAAAAATAAAATAAGTGTTTTGTCACAATGTTTGACTTTCCTGCTGGGTAGAATAAGAATAAATTTTGACTCGATCGAGCGTGTTGAGCTCTAACTTGCTCCTTAACTTTTAGACTAAGCATTCGCGGATCTTTTTATTAAAGATTTTAAATTTGCGAAGAACAAGAAATGTTAGAGTTAATTATGAGTTAGATGCTAAACAAGGATTATTTGGAAATCTTACAAGCTCATATGTGTAATTTGTGGCTTTTTCTCTCATAAGCTGCTAACCTGACTAATAATAAGTGCTATTTTTGAAAATTAAACTGAAATCGATAATTTTTGAATTTGAAATGTGGTCGATAACATTAATTTATTCTTAGTTCAAATTTATACTTAAATTTTCTAAAAAGAAATTTTCTCTATATATCATGGTAATATAAAGTGAAAAAAAATAATGAGGTAACAACAATAATAATAAAAACTGTGGGTTGATAAAAGTTTACTGCCTCTTGCCGGCTCACAACCGATGTGGCAGTCTTCAAAAGAAGGCCCATAGTAAGAATAATAATCCGAGACTGATAAAAGTTTGCTGCATCTTGCCGGCTCACAACCGATGTTGCAGCCTTCAAAAAGGTCGAGGATTTCCTTCGTTTAAAGGGTATAAGTATAATTATATTAATGTTAAGTGTGATTTAATAAATATAGGGAAAATCTCTTTTTCTTAAATTTAAATATGCTTTTGAACTAAGACTATTTCGTTTTAAGTTGTGGTTTTTCTAAATGAATTGTTTAACGGGAAGCCTAAGAGTTTTTGAAACCGAAGGTCCGTGAGTTCCGATACTATTCTTTGTGGGATGTCAAAAGCCTGGTCACCTAAGCCGATCTCGGCTGGGATGTGCCGAGAATAAATTAGCTACATGGAATGATCTCGCCTTCAAAATCATAATTCTTGGGTGGAACGTGAAGCATAGAAATATTGCAATTTTCTTAAAAAGGTTGATCTATGGTTGAAATTCGAAATAAGCACACTCACATAATATATAATAATTGTCGGGAGCGAAAAGTTTCACAAGTTACAAGTATGAGTAGTGTTAGCATCTTAACTTATATTTAACGGTGATTTCGTTTTTAAGCTTGGTTTGGGACGGGTGAAAAATCAAGGACGATGAATTTATCTTTTTGGGCATTTTAGGATTAAAGTGCTTCTTGTTCTATGACCCTAAAGGTTATGATAATAACGAAAGTCCAAACATTCTAGTTAGTTGGTTAAAAAAAGTACAAAAAATAAGAAAAAGGAAAAATACAAAAATATGTGTGGTAATAAGTGTAAATATTTAAAAATGGTCAAAACGGGGCTTTTCAAAACTAATGATTCTTTAATTCCCCTTGATGAACACTTAGCTACTTTTCGAGGTAATTAGTCGAGGGGGATTAAGATTCTTGGTTTTCTAAAGTGTTTCTTATGGCATTGCGTGAGGATACGACAATAGTTTAGTATGGGGGATTTTGGTATGTGCTTAATTACACATACCTTTTACCTATAAAAACAAGCCTAAAATGACCAAAATATATCAAAAATGCAATGTATTTGTGTGTTTTGTGATTTATGATTGTGCATGTAACGGATATTCACTAAAGGACAAAAAAAAGCCAAAACGGACAAAACCAAGCACGGGATTGGAAAGAGCGTGAAAAATCGAAGTCAAAAGACGTGTTTATCTTAAATGGACCAACCCGAACCCATTTAATGGGCCAAGCCAGTCCATTAAGACTTTATCTATAAGCTTTAAATCATAAAAGTCCATTAAAACCTAAGGCCCAAACCAAAAGCCCATTAGCCAATCCATTACACCATTAGTCCTTAAGGGTTTGCATCGTTAGTCCTTGAGGACTAACACTGCTAATCCTTATGGCTTTACACCGTTAAAATTTGCATCGTTAGTCCTTAGGGACTAACACTGCTAGTCCCTAACACTTACAACATTAGTCCTATAACCCTATTACCCTAACACCGTTAGTCCTTTTTCCCTTAAAAATTAAACAACCATCACCCCAAACCGAGCACGGAATGGAAAGAGCGTCAAAGTCAAAGTCAAAGTCAACCCAAAAAGTCAACAAGTCAAAGCCGAAGACAAAACCGAAGAAATCTTAATGGACCAACCCGCACCCATTTAATGGGTCAGGTCAGCCCATTAAGCCTTGATTTATAACACTTATAAGTGTTATAAGCCTTAAAAGCCCACATCTCATTTTTATTAAACCCGGCCCAAAATAAATGAAATAAGCCCAATTCACACCAAACAACCGTTAGCCCTACACCCTTAAAATATTTCATCGTTAGTCCCTTAATATTTACACATTTGCTCCCTATAACCCAAAACCAATTACATCCCTTGTCCCTAAACCCTTATACTCCCTTTCCCCGTTAACCCCTGATAACCCCTGTTTAGACATTTGGTCCCGCCTATTTTACTATTCACCCATCACTATCCCTACCTCCCCCTACAACACGACAAATAAAAGTCACACCCCCCCTCCTAAACCCCACACCAGCTAGAAAACACATCCACCTTGGCAATCCTCTTTCATTTGATTGGACAAAGTTACAAGAAAATAGATCTAGGGCTGTGATTGAAGACCTTGGGGCCAAAGAAAGATGAAGGGCTCAGATTAAAGCTTTTGATGCTCCTCACATAACAAACACAACAAGCACAACTGAGAGCATTGTATTCGGCTATTTATATGATGCTTATTTCTTCATTTGAGGATATATCTAGTGTAATTTTAGTTTAGAAGTAGTGTAGTAGTATAACTTGTTTTTACTTATTTTTACTTTAATGTACTTTCTTTTTAAAGCAATGTAATGTTTTTAAGTTTAATGAAAATTCAAGTTTTAAGTTTTTAAATTCTGTCATTTTTTTAAATTCTGTTTTTACCTTATGCATTTAAGCTTAAAATTGTGTTCTAAAGTTATTTTCATAAGCTCATTTATGTTCTAATTCAGTTTCACTCAAAATTCACTAATAAAATACCTCAGCTTACTTGTTGGATGATAAGCCTAAAATGGAAGGGCTTATGGACACTACTAGCTTGTCTTTGACAAGCTAGAGCTTAGTAGATAAGCTCTCTAAGAGCCCTTTTATCCCTGTTTAAGCAAGGGAATTTGTAAGTTTCCATTTTCCATTTTTTTTGCTTATTTACTGTTCATCTGCTTATTACTGCTTATTGTTGCTTATTATTCATGTTTAATGCTTATTTATGCTTCCTTGATGTTTAAATTTCATTTGTTCAAGTTTTTAGTTAATACTGCTAGTTTAGCATTTAGTACTGCTTAATTTTGTTGCTTATATCAAGTGCTTATTCTTGGTTGAAATTTGCTTGCTTATGCTTATGTCACTTAGTCATAACCTGGTCTTTGTAAAATCTTGCTTAAAACTTAAAATTAATAGCTTAAAAATGGTTTTAGACAGTTTAAAGGGGTGTTTGGGATTACATGAATTGTTGTGTCAAAATGGGTCAAAACAGGATTTTGACCTTCAAACCATTTTAGATTCATTTTAAATCTGCATTAGAACATGTTGGGTTAGTTTTGATTCAAGTTCTGGTTTGTTTCTCTATTTTTTTAAGAATATGTGCAACTGTGAAGATTTTTGGTTCCAAATCTTTGCTAGCTTTAATTTTAAGTCTTTAGGTTGTTGAGTTATGTTTTTAAGTTCAAAATACATGTTAAATCAAGTCTATAATCTGGTAATAGAGTTTTTAGTACTATTGCATTAGTTTTAAAAGGGAATGGGTCAAAACAGTTTGGTTTTCAAGCTGTGGGTCAGTTTTAGTAAGTTTTTAGGCTTAAATTTAGATAGGTTTAAGGTTGATTTGGCTTCTGATATTGCTAGTGCTAGTAGTTTGTAGGTTGATCTTGATTTGTTTAAGCTAATCTTAGGTTTTAGAGCTTATTTGATAAGCTGTAAGTAGGGCTGCAAATCTTATGTTTAGGCTTTAAAATCCTTATTGCCTTTTAGTGTAGCTGCCTTCTTTCATTTGCTTTTTCCTGCTTATTATTAAGTTTTAGAAAAAGTCCATTTATTAAATTTGCTTATTTTTTCTTGTTCTTTAGGTTTTTAAAAAGAAAATTAAAAAAAATGTTTTTAAAAAAAGAGAGGTCACAGGGGTCGAACCTGTGACCTCCCCTTTGCATACCCAACATATTTAACACACACCTCCACTACCACTGCCCTTGGGACTTGTCACCTGTTATCTTTTGCACAATTAATTATATATTACTTTTTAGCCCTTAAGCCTTTCAGCCATTCTTTGCTTATTTACTGCTTATTACAATAAGCTGATTTCTTCATTTTATTTTTCCTAGATTAAGCATAGTTCAAAGTACTTTCTGTGAATTTTTCAGATTTTTCCAAATTAGTTTAGTATTTTTAATTAATTTATTTCATTAAAACTGTTTTTAATTCATAATAAATAAAATAAAAGTCAGAAAAATATAATTCTTTTTCTGAAAATTTTCTTTTATCATTTAGGGCTGTTAAAAATTAAATTTGCATTTGTACGGTTAATTTTGTAGAATTTAGTTTTTTAAAGAACGGGTTTTGATCCCGTTATCATTTTTTCGCGTTTTAGCTTTAATAACTTTCATTTTTAGTGTGCCTTTACTTGTTATTACATTTTAATTGTAGAAATAGAAAACCAATTCAACTTGTGATTATTCAAGCATTGTTCCGCAAACTGATTCTCGATTTTCAAATTCACGCCTCGTTGGGACACGACCCGGGAAGGTTTTTAGGGTTTTGCTTTGGATAAAAGTAAATATCCCTTTTTAAAAAAAGCCTCTTGGAATTTTATTGAAGGATAATTTTAATTAACCTCTTATTATTATATATTTATATTTATTATATATATTATATAGTAAAAGGTGATTAATTTTATACGTGTTAATTTTTGGGTAAAGAATCGTTACCTATTACCCAGGATCGATGATTTGTTCGACCAACTTCAAGGTTCGAGTACTTACTCAAAGATTGACTTGAGATCGGGCTATCACCAACTAAGAGTCAGGGATGAAGATATTCCCAAGACTGCTTTCAGAACACGATACGAACACTACGAATTTCAAGTGATGCCCTTTAGTTTAACTAACGCGCCTGCTGTATTCATGGACCTCATGAACCGTGTGTGTAAACCATACTTGGATAAATTTATGATAGTATTCATCGATGATATTCTCATCTACTCCCGTAACAAAGAAGAACATGCAGATCACCTGAGAATAATCTTGGAATTACTCAAAAAGAAGAAATTATTTGCCAAGTTCTTCAAATGTGATTTCTGGATCAATATCGTGCAATTTCTCGGGCACGTGATTGACAGTAAAGGAATTCACATTGAACCCGCCAATATTGAAGCAGTTAAGAATTGGGCATCTCCTACTACACCTACAGAAATACGCCAATTCTTAGGACTTGCCGGCTACTATCAGAGATTCATCGAAGGGTTTTTAAAGATTGCAAAGCCTTTGACTGAATTAACCTAGAAAAACAAGAAGTATATCTAGGGAGAAGACCAAGAGTCAGCTTTCTAACTGCTAAAACAGAAGCTTTGGGAAGCTCCAATCTTAGCATTACCAGATGGAAACAATGATTTTGTCTTTTACTGTGATGCATCACTCCAAGGTTTGGGAGCGGTGTTAATGCAAAGAGAAAAAGTTATTGCATATGCATCCCGACAACTCAAGCCTTATGAAGAGAACTATACCACACACGACCTCAAATTAGAAGCAGTAGTGTTCTCTTTTAAAATTTACAGACACTATCTGTATGGCACAAAGTGTACTGTGTTCACTGATCATAAAAGTCTTCAGCATATCCTTGATCAGAAATAATAGAACATGAGACAACATCGTTGGCTAGAATTACTCACATATTACGATTGTGAGATTCATTACCATCCTGGAAAAGCAAATGTTGTAGCAGATGCCTTAAGCCAGAAGGAACGAATCAAACCACTCCGAGTTAAGGCATTAGTCATGACCCTTCACCCAAAATTACCATCACAAATCCTCGAAGCCCAAACCAAGGAGATCAAAGAAGAGAACATCAAAGCTGAGAACCTACGAGGAATGGACAAAGTATTTGAAGTACGTCCTGATGGAACCCGATGTATCAAGAATCAAAGTTGGTTACCACTCTTTGGTGGTTTGAGGGAATTGATCATGCATGAATCCCATAAATCAAAGTATTCCATCCACCCAGGTTCTGACAAGATGTATCAGGATCTAAAGAAACTCTATTGGTGGCCTAACATAAAGGCAATCATCGCTGAATATGTTGGCAAGTGTTTAACATGCTCTAGAGTTAAAGCAGAATGTCAGAAGCCATCCGACTTACTGATACAACCAGAGATTCCTACATGAAAATGGGAAAGAATAACGATGGACTTCGTTACAAAACTACCTAAAACATCAAACGGACATGACACAATTTGGGTCATTGTAGACCGCCTTACCAAATCAGCACATTTCATCCCCACCAAAGCGACATATAGTATGGAAACCCTTACAAGGTTGTATATAAAGGAAATAGTTTCACGACATGGAGTGCCAATATCTATTATCTAGGATCATGACAGTCATTTTACATCCAGATTTTAGCAGTTAATGCAGAGTGCTTTGGGTACTCAATTAGACATAAGTACGGCATATCATCCTGAGACTGACGAACAAAGTGAAAGAACCATCCAAACACTCGAAGATATGCTTCGAGCATGTGTTATAGATTTTAGAAAATGATGGAAGAGACACTTACCACTGGTAGAATTTTCCTACAATAACAGCTACCATGCCAGTATTAAGGCAACACTATTCGAGGCACTTTATGGTCGAAAGTGCCGATCACCTGTCTGCTGGGCCGAAGTTGGAGATGTCCAACTCACGGGACTAGAGATAATCCACGAAACCACCGAAAAGATAGTTCAAATCCGACAACGCTTGCAAGTTACAAGAGATCAGGAAAGGAGTTATGCCAATATAAGCGAATGCCTTTGGAATTCCATGTTAGAGATCGTGTTATGTTAAAAGTGTCACCTCGGAAAGGTGTCATCCGATTCGGAAAGCGAGGAAAGCTTAACCCCCGGTACATTGGACCATACAAGATCCTTAAAAGGGTCGGCCCAGTGGCATATAAACTTGAGCTTCCTGAAGAACTCAGTAATGTCCACAGTACTTTCTACGTTTCTAATTTAAAGAAATGCCTATCTGACGAATCTCTCATCATTCCAATAAAAGAGCTTCGGCTTGATGATAAACTCAACTTTGTGGAAGAACCAGTGGAAATTATGGATCGTGAAGTCAAGCAACTGAGACAAAGTCGTATCCCTATAGTCAAAGTAAGATGGAACTCTAAAAGAGGACCAGAATTTACGTGGGAATGTGAAGATCAAATTCGTTCCAGGTATCCACATCTATTTTCAAATATCACTCAAACATCCAACTAAATCTCGAGACGAGATTTCTTTTAAGGTTGGGAGACTATAACAACCCACAACTTTCCCCTATGTAATTATCCATCTATTAAATTAGATGAAAATTTCCTCAGTGTAATATCCATCTATTAAATTAGATGCAACCATTTTCATGGAAAGATTTTTGCTTTATTCCATCCATAATGTAACGTAACTTACATTACAAAAGTAAACGAGTTCACGCAGCCTACCAATGCCAATTTTACCAACGTTTATAGCAAGTAAACGTTATAATATGTCAAGCAATATGTTCTAAACTCTATTTTTACTATACGTTATCTATTTAACGTAATTTCCAAAACGTTATTATCTAACGGACATTAAACGTTAACGTTTGTAACAAAACCCTAACTATATGTAATGTTTACATACAAAATAAATATACAAACTTACAAGACATGTGTACAAGTGTACAATGCATAACTTTTGAATACATTTTCCCACCAAAATCAATGTACAACTCATTTGAGCTCATTGTACAACCCGATATAGTACAACATTCAAACTAGCCTATTTTCCTTCCATTTTTCTAAGGCATTTCATACAACCTTTCTAATACAACTTACAAGCTTCTTAAGCATCGCATTTGAACCATAGTTTCCCTTTATCTCAGCCCATAGCTCGTCCTAAATCCAAAACCCTAATCTAAAAACCCTAAATGACCCGAAACACCTAAACTAGTTCGAACCTAGTTCTAACCTAGCTAACACCCTTCTCCATGATGCACCACCTTGCCTACTACCTTGCTAAGCACCTCCATCGCCTCCTTGTCACCACCTAGCCAACTTGCACACCAAGTAACCACCTTATCACCTCCTTGGTGAACCAAACCCACACCACCCTTCCAACACATCTATAAGCTACATCCTAGCTCTCTTACTCCTAGCTAACCTTGGCCACCACTCTTCACAACTTGGCCACCACTCTTTAAAACTTGGCCCCCACTCCAAGTTTTTAGCCTATATATACACGCATACATGAATACTTTCACAATTCACCATTTAAACTAAACCCTACCTCAAAATCATGTTCTAGCCAAGCTAAGGAAAGGAAGAAAAAAGTCTTTAAGCTATTTTGGAACCAAGGGATAAGAAAAGAAGAGTTCTTGATTCATCTCCAAGCTTTCGGGTTACATTTCATCATTTTTGACCCATATCAAGCCATTTTCAATCCATTCAAGCTCTAGTAAGCCTCATATCTTAGTCTATAAGCTCTTGTCATATTTTAGATCATGTATAAGCTTTGATGTAATCATTTGTTCAAGCTAAACTCTTTTGGAAACCCTAAGTCTACTCGTTTGTTTTTCCTAAAGCAAATGCACCCCTTAAAACCCTAAAAAGCTCTTTTCGTGAACCTAATAAGCTATAAGCCATAAGCTATTGTAATAAGATATTTCTACAAGCTCACTTATCACTTTTATAATCATTAAAACTAATCCTAAAAGCCTTAACCCATCGGGTTATTGTTTCTAAACCAAACGTGCCCATTTTGGATTTTTAAGCTCATAAGCTCTTTTCATAAGCTACAAGCTTGTAAAACTTACTTATTTAGCTTATTGTAATAATCTATAAGCTAAAAATTGATTTCGAGATTAAAAATACAAAGATTATGGATTATGGTCTAGAAATGCAATTCAAACCACGCAAAGAGGTATATATTGTAAATATTGAAACTTATATAGTTTTCGGGCCGAAAGTGTAGATACTCCAAAGTTAAACCACAGGGGCCTATTTTGCCAATTTCCAAAGTTAAAGGTTTAATATTTTAAAAATATAATTAAAGGGTTAAAAGTGTAAATTAATATATATCAAGGGTATATATTGTCATTTTCATATTCTCAAGGGTGTAAAATATAATATTTTATATTAATTATAAAAATATATTTAAATATTATAAGACTCGATTTTATTAAAGCCTGACACATTTGTCGTTATCATTCGTCGATCGAAACACTATAAAATAATTATGTTATATATTTAACATAATTTATCATTCACTAGCTTTTGAAGAAACTTAAAAAGATAAAATCCTATTATTTAAACTATAATGTATCACGTTATTAGGGAATTTCATGTGAGGGGCTTTCATTTGGGTAGACATTTTGACGAGTTGGGGGATTTACGATTTAAAGTGTCCTAGCTCCTCAAACGTTTACTGCATGACCTCTGGATTATGATAGCCCAGACAGTGATATGATATTTACACAAATTAATAAACCAAATTAAGGTTTATGTTAAACTTTATGAAATAAAGTTCTGGAATATAATCAATCAAACTAAGACTTGACATATTACCCCAGGTTGCGTGACGAAGCTGCTTACTTCCATTTGATTTACTTTTGCCATCAATCAGATTTATCTATTAAGGTGAGTTCATAGTCCCACCTTTACATGTTTTCTAAACTCTGTGGGGAGATACATACTATAAACATGAATACAAGTATTTTCTAACTGTATGCTATCCTGATATATTATTGCCTAAGTTACCTCCATTTGCCAAAAGGCCCCACTATCATGAACCGTTAATTACTTTGCGAAGTAAGCGCGAATGCCGTGAATAGATCTATTAGAACTAAACTTCCCTATCCAGGTTCTGGTACATACATGGCCAGCGGACACATTTCATTTGAAGAACTCTGGGTGTTTGGAAAAGCACCCGCTTGGGGCAACAACTTGTGATTAACATTTACTTAAGGCTTTGGTGTTATGAGCTTAGTGCAATAATTTAATATTGTTTATCATGATTATTGTATTCCTTGCAATTATTGCTATTACATTGACATGTATTAAACTATTACATTTCAAACCTGTGAATTTCACTCAACCTTTGTGTTGATCTTTTTAGCATGTTTATCTCAAGTAATTGAGTAACCTATGGCATGGAGTGGCATTGGACTTGAGGACGTCCAACCTTGTTATCATTCAAACTCTATGTTTTCAAATGTATTTTGGGACCTCCTTTTGTAAAACTCTGAAATAATATTGAATGATAGTTAAATTTTCTAAAACGTCTCTTTTGAGTCATTTTCTATGATTATGACTGTTGATTCATGAAGTAATACCCTAATTTAGCTTCCGCTGCTATATGTCAAATAAAGGGGGTGTTACAATAGTCGTAATCAACATTCTCATAAGTATCTCTCCATTGTTCCAGCTAACTATTAGTGCCAAAACCAACCCTTTCTAAAGCCTGAAAACGAGCCATATCATTATCAACTGATTCAACCTCATCCTCACTATCATGATCACCCGGATAATCAACCCTTTTCAAAGGTTTACCCTCTTCATCCACAAGAGTAGCTTTCCCATCAATAATTATTTTTTCAAGTTTCCTAATTTTATCAACAATAGGAGTAGTACTAATACTACTAGTTTCCACATTCTAAAACGAGGATCCACTAGGATTGACCTCTTTAGTATCCAAATTTGAAGTCCCCCTATTGATTCCCAAATCCACATCATTTTCAACTGAATTAAGCACATCAAATGAGTTTGAATTACTTACCTCTTTATTAAGCTCCACATCTTTCTTCTTATTTCCGCTAGTATTGGCAATAGGCTTTTTAGAAACAGGTTTAAAAACTTGTTTTACTGGTTTAAATCTCACATTCAGACTAACCGAAACACCTCTAGGAGTTTGGCTAGGCTTTTTCAAGCTCTTCACCTTACCCGAGCCTATACTCTTAGGACATTCCTCCTAAATATGACCAAAAACCTTACAATACGCATACCTAGGAGGTTTTCACTCATACTCAACACGAATAGTATACGTATAGAACCCCTCCCCAGCAATTTTAGGCATAGCCACCACAATGGTATCTGATGTGTCTTACGACTACTAGTTTTAAATTTATAACACGAATTACCAAATAAAGCTAACAACATACGGGCAAGTATGACCCTTTCGTATGTAGTTAGTTTGTTATGGTAAGCCGAGGTCATTCACTAGGATTTGGGTGTTTTCAGTTGTAAAAAATATATATAATAAGTAACACGAAAGTGGTATAATGGTTATCACATCCGACAATACCATATAAGCAACAAATAACATGAAAATGATAACGATGATATTTCAACGAGAAATAAATCACTGACTTAAACTACTTGTTTGGAACTAGTATTTATATCAATGGAGTGTTGGAGATTTGGGTAGAACTTAAGCAATAGCAAATAAAATCAAAAGTCCTACAATTGTAATCAATGGGTAAATCATGAAATTGCATATATCATGGTTTAGATTAACGAACCCTTTTGACCTATGATCATTATTATAAACCGATTCATTACAAGCCATTTGCTAGAAAGATGATTTTACCATCGACTATACGCTCATACCAAACTGGAAAATGGTTCCTAACACCTTCTTTGATGTTCTTGAGCACTACTTCTGGAAATGGCATAGGTTTTGAGGTCTTTTAGGAGAGAAATGATGGTGGAAATTCGTCCTTAGGGTGTAAGGAGAATGTTTGGTGGTGATTAGAAGAGAGAACGATGATTTTATGTTTTTAAACTAAGCCATAAGGTCTCCTTTATATAGTAGTAGTACCGTTGGCCACAAAGCAAGTTTCTTGGGCATAAAGTGTCATAAATATGCTAGGGAATGGAGCTCTAGAGCCTTCTTGATCGTTCCTAAGTAAGTTGGCACATTAACAAACATTTAAAGTTTAATTGGAGAGGTCAGCGACAAGGAGCCGGGAGGCTAGATTTCCTGCCTTGCAGCTTCTCCTCCAGCCGTCCGGCTAGATCCTCCTTTCGGGCGGCTCGTCACAAGACTCAAAATAAATTTTTCTTGATTTTGCGTTTGAGCTTCCCGTTTGAGATGTGCTTGGTCGTGGGTCATTATACTTTAATATAACTTCATTTAAGCTTTATCTTGGACCTTCGAAGCTTGTATGATTGACTCTTTTGTTCTTGAAAAGCTTCCCGAGCTTGGTCTTTATGAGGGATTCTTCGCACATGCATAAAGCTTCGTTTTTACTTCTTTTCTTGGTCTTTTCTTTACTTTCTTATCTTGGTTAGCTACAAACATATAAATCCAACTTTGTGCAATATTAGTAGCAAAAGCACGTTGAATTTACCAAATAACATGTACAAAAATCATAACAACGCTCCTAAAAACATACTCAATTTGAGCGTTATTGTAACAACCCGAACTTCAGGTCAACGTTTATCCCGAGCTATGATAATTATTTAACTACATAATTGATTTTAGTCATTTATGCTATATAAAGTTTGGTGAAAATTTCCATTTATTAGGAAATTACAAGCCGTGATTGAGTTTCTATTTGTTTTTAGCGTCTGAGAAAGTTAAAAAATTTATATTTTTGCTCTGAGAGCGTGATTAATTTATTTTTGTATTTTGTGGCTTTTCCTCGTGTTTTTGTAAAAAGCATGTCAAGAATCGAGGTTTACGTGATTTAAAATTTTATTAAATGTTTTAAAATAAATTTAGTGGGACGGAATAAAAATATTTACGATGTGGTGTGACCCGAGCTTTTTGGCTGACTATAAAACGAAACAAATAACCTTTTGTACTAGAAATAGAAGGACTTTAAGGAAGGAGGGACCATTTGTGTTAAAATGTCAAACTACTTCCCTATATAAGAAAGTAATACATCCATTAAATTTCTTTTACAAAAAAAAAGTTTTCTCTTTGTCTCTCTAGTTCACCCACGACCGGTCACGCACACACATCACCCAAACACTTTGATTTTTTGACATGCAATACAATCCAATTACATTTTCTTAATCCTCTCATCAAGACCTGCCTATCCTACTAAAAATATTACACATGCAGTGGGTATTTTATGAAATAGAAAGTGGGTTGAGTTCTTGAAGTTTTAATCTAAAAGGAAGATTTATTGAGGTTAGATAAGTGTTCTTGCTAATGGGTTTTGTTGAAAAAGGTTTTGATTATTGTTGTGTGGGTTGCGTCCGAACTCGAACCACAAGGGGGAAACCAAAGCAAAATTCGTGTCGAGTTCTATTGTGTCGAGATTGTTGTAAGTGTTCTATTTACATTGTCAAAGTTATTATTTTGAGGTTATTGTGTGTTTATATGATATATGGTATAGGATTCATGTGCAAAAATATTGAACGTATATTTGATTATTGATTAAAGTTTGATGGTTTTAGTATATATAAATAGGCTAGTTAGACATGTTTTGATGGTTGTTTGAAGTCAAAAATATCATTTTAAAGGGTTTTGCATTGACTAAGTTTGACTAGAAAGTTTGACCGCCTCGTAGCGAGTGGAGAAGTTTTGAAAATTATTTTTGATAATGAAAAGTGATAGAGTTCGCCTTTAGCTATGTTTTGCTAGGTGGCTCTTCGTGTAACTCTTAATAACGAACGTTTTACGGCCAAATTAAGATTGGTAATTTTTGGTGTAAAAAGTCAACTATGAAGTTTGACTTTTGAAAGTCAAACTTGCATGTATTTTTGAATATGGTTTATAATGAGCAAATAGTTTGTAATGTTAGTTAATTAATGATGAAATATGTAGTTTGAATTATATTATCCTTAATTTCGACAACTTTCTAAAAATAGAAACTTTATGCTAAACGAAGCGTAACGTAACTGTAATTGTTGTACATTTGTGGGTGCGTCGAAGTAAAATGTTTTGCGTCACACTTAGAGATTGTAGTATATGATTGTATATACGTAATAGCTATATAAATATATATACAAGTATGCAATATATGAATTATTTTACTTTTAGTCATGTACCGCTATATATGTATTATATAGGTCGCGGTTAAGACGTGAAGTTATTTGCACTTGTTGATTTGATTGAATTGGATTCTTTTGCTTAAGGTGAGTTCATAGCCTCGTTTTTAAATCTTTTGATTTGTTTGAATAAACATGCAAGGGGATACTATTTGTCTATATAAAATCGCGAACACATAATGATTTTATGGCGTGTGCAGAGACCCCGATCTTAAGAGAATTTATCCGCATAAGTAAGCTATTTCCGAAGTCTCTTATTTCATGAACCGTCAATACCCATTGCGAGGTGAATACTAATGCATTAAATAGACATCTATTGGGTTTGGCAAACCCCTCCAGGGTCTGAATCCTTATAACACCCTGTCAAACGGACGATTTGTATTTAGACGTATCAGGACACACTATTGACAAAATTACCTTGGTCTAAGGGAAGACTTTTAAAGTCAATCTTACTTTGTCAAAACTTTTCAATTAGTTGAGTTAGATTATAATACAAGTTTTTAAACAGCTTTTAGAAGATAGAATTTAGTTTCATAAAAGTTAGAGTGTAAAAATTCATGGCCAGCACCAGGGCATTTGTTAATCACAAGAGTTTTTAAACTTTAGGACTTAAAGAGCATTTAGAATGTAAGGTTGTGCTGTGCTCATTTAGATTCATTAGGTGATGTATTAGTTCTAAAAGTGAGCCTGTAGTTGAGTTCATAGCCAAGTGCACCAGCAACACCAATTGCACCAGCAAGTGCATCTCATTTTAGCATACTTTTTGCCATTTTTCATTTTGAATTTTCTCATTTCCTTTTAGAGTCTTACAAATCCTTTTAGCTAGGTTGATTTTAGATAATTAGGTTAGCTTATTTTCAAAATATCAGCACCTAAGGTCCAAAAATAAGCTGTTTAAGCCTAGTTGAAAAAAGCTCTAAATCTGTTTCATTAAACTTTGCACTTGTTCATCCTAATTTTCTTTCTAGTTTTGTTAAGCACTGATTAATATTAGTTTAGAATCCTTTAATACACATCTTAGGCATGAATAATCATCTTTCAGTTTCATTTTTCATCAAGTATTAAGCTCATAATAAGCAAAAATCCAAAAACCTTGTCAAAAGCATACTTTCTGTAACAGCCATGGATTTGCTTATTTTCTAGCAATTAAAGTAGATTTTAGTTATTACTTTTTCTTATAAAAATCATAAAAAATAGAAAAATGGTTGAAAAATTAAAAGTCTTTTTGCATTAATTTTCATTTTAAATCTAGTATTTTTGAAAAATAAAAGAAAAATTTTAGTGTTAATTTTTAGAAAAAGTTTATTTTTGTTAATTTCTTCTATAGTGTAAAATGTTCTACTTACCCGCTACCCTGTCTTTCACTATTACCAAGTTTTTTACACCTGTCTTTTCTAGAATAATAATTAAGTTAATATTTTTAGTTTTTAGTTTTATATTTAGGGTTCATAATTTTAATTAAGCATAAATTTGGGTTCAACTTGAGTTATAGATTAGGCTTTTTGCTCCATTAATTTTTCTGCAATTTGTAGTTCTATAAAAAATATTTTTCTATATTTTTCAGTTAAATGTGTATTTTCTAGGATTTAAAGTAGATTTTAGTTATTTACTTTCTTCTTATAAAATATAAAAAAATAGAAAATAGTTGAAAAAATTAAAAATCTTTTTGTATTATTTTCATTTTATAATCTAGTATTTTTGAAAAATAAAAGAAAAATTTTAGTGTTTAATTTTTAGATAAAAGTTTATTTTATGTTAATTAATTAAAATATTAGAAAATTCATATAAAAATCAAAATCCAAAAATTAATAAAAAAATATTTTTCTTTTTTATAAAATTTTCTTTTGTCATTTAGTGTCTAGGAAAAATATAAAATTTAGTATAGGTTTAATTTTTTATAAATTTCAGTCTTAGACCCGTTTTATCCGGTGCGTTTTACCGTTTCTTTTCGTTTTACATTCAAACGACCTCCGTTTTAATTCTAGTTTTCTTTATTTTTCAAATTAACTTAATTAGAATTTAATTTTGATTTTTAATTTAATTTAGCATTTATTTTCTTAATTTTTAGTATTTAGGTTTCCCGATACCTGATTCTGTTCCCCGTATTTTAGTATAGATTTAATTTTAGGATTTCCCTATAACTAATTTTGTTTCCCGTAGTTTTTAAGATCCCCATTTCCTATATCTGTTTCCCGTAGATTAAATTAGGTTTTATTTAATTAATTTTAGTTGTAATTATATCAGTGTTTCCATCATATATTCTCCATCATTCAATTTCTCATCAAACCAGGATTACTTTCAATTGCAGCCTCGTTGGGACATACGACCCGGGAATATCTCTTCCGGAATCTTTTTATAATTGATTCTTATATATTTAATCTCTTTGTGTAGATTTTGACCTTTTGCCTTGGTTAAGGGCATTTGGTTGAGATTTGCATTTGTGTTATTTTATATATACGTACTATTTACAAGCGAACCAGCACTCATAGTGAGTATGATTGAACCAAAAAATATCAAGGAAGCTATGCTTGATCACAGTTAGATTGAATCCATGCAAGATGAACTTAACCAGTTTAAACACCTTGATGTTTGGGAACTTGTCGAATGTCCTGTTAGCAGAAACATAATCAAAGTCAAATGGATTTGGAAAATAAACATTGTGCTGAAAATACGTTCTTGGGGAACAAGTATCGTTTAGTTGCCAACGGACTTCATGTATTTTTTATAACAACAAAAAAAAAAAAAATCACTAATGGCACTTCAAGAAGAGGGAATAGATTTTGAGGAATCATTTGCACCAGTTGCAAGACTTGAAGCTGTCAGAATCTTTGTGGCATATGCGGCTCACAAGAACTTTCCAATTTTCCAGATGGATGTTAAAACAGTATTCCTGAACGGTCACTTTGAAAAGGAGGTTTTTGTTCAACAGCCTGATGGTTTTGTAGATCCAGACTTTCCAAATCACGTTTATGTCTTAAGAATGCTTCTGTTTGGTCTAAAAAGCCGAGAGCATGGTATGACAAGCTTTCCTCATTTCTAATCGAACACCATTTCACAAAAGGTATTGTCGATCCGACACTGTTTACAAGAAGACACGGGGATGACATTTTGTTAGTTCAAATCTATGTCGATGACATAATTTTTGGGTCAACTAAACAAGTTTTTGCAAAAAGATTTTAAAACTCATGAAATATAATTTTGAAATGTCAATGATTGGCGAAATGAAGTTCTTTCTCAGACTTGAGGTTCATCAATCTCTCTGGGGTATCTTTATATACCAATCGCAATATACTATGGATATTCTTAAGAAACACATGATGGAAAAATGTAATACTGTTAGCACACCAATGGCTACTACTAAACTAGATGCAGATTTACAGGGTACCCTAGTAGACTAAACTAAGTATCGTAGTATGATTGGGGGACTCATGTATCTTACTGCTAGTAGACCAGATATTGCCTTTGCGACATTTGTATGTGCGCGTTATCAGGCACGCCCAACTGAAAAACACCTCAAAGAGGTCAAAAGGATCTTTCGCTACCTTAGACAATCCATTAACATGGGTCTATGATACTCGAAGGATTCAGGGTTTGAGCTAATTGCATATGCAGATGCAGACCATGCAGGGTGTAATAATGATTGCAAAAGCACATCTAGAGGCATTCAATTTCTAGGAGATAAGCTAGTCAGCTGGTCGTCAAAAAAGCAAGATTGTACAACAATGTCCTCTGCAAAAGCTGAGTATATATCCTTATCTGCTTGTTGTGCTCAAAGTTTTTTGTTTTCTAGTTTTTATATCTGGTGAGAACACAAATGTGGATTATGGATTTCGTTACCACAAGATTCGATCTACTTTGGACTTAAAAGTGCAATTGCCATATCTTGCAATCCCGTACAACATTTAAGAACAAAACACATTAAAATCCGTTATCATTTCATCAAAGAGCATGTTGAGAAAGGTACAATTGAATTATACTTTGTCGGGACGGAATACCAGCTTACTGATCTATTTACAAAAGCCCTTCCGAAGGAAAGGTTTGAGTTTCTAGTTCACAAGACTGGTATGCGATGTATGACTCCAACCCAGTTGGAACGTCTTGCGAAGTTGTATTTTTGAATGAAAGATCATACATCAAAACCATGTGTAAATAAATTTAAAAAAAATTTAACTTAAGGATTCAAACGCATATTTTCTACGTTCAAATCAGTCTTATGATACTAAATTTTTCAAAAATGGTTCTTTAAATGCAAAATAAATGTATCATAGACTGAGGGGGAGAAAATCATCAAAATGATTTTTCACTGCTAAAAATGTGTTTTGCAAATCCAATTCCATTCAAAAACAAAAGATTTCTTTAAAAATTGTCATATTTTGAAATTTTCAAGTGTGCAAAATCGTAAGAATTAACAATATCTTGAATAAGTTCTTTAACTAGACATTTATTCAAGGGGGAGTTATGTAATTCTTGTATTTTTAAAATCTTCTCAAAAGAATTTTCAAAACTGCAAAATTAACTATCTTTCAATAAGGTCTTTAATTAGATATCTTATTGAGGGGGAGTTATAAAAAATTTCAAGTCAATTCGTCATCAAATAAAATTGTGTGCTCAAAAGCAAAAATAACTTCTTTTCAAACAAATTTTTATCAAAAAGAAAAAGTGATTTCAAAAAGTGGATAATTGCTCGAATGGGAGTTATAAAAATTTTCAATCAAAATGGGAACTTAATTGAAAAGTGATCTAACTTCAAGGGGGAGTTATAAAACTTTGGATAAAAAGGCGATACGAAAGTAACTTTCAAAAATAAGAGGTGAAAAATGCAAAAATAACTTTCGTATGAATGACTGTTGTTTATGAAAGAATCTCAAGGGACTGAAAATGACAAAGTTGGAAAGTAGCTTTCGTAGGGCTTAAAAGGCTTACGTAAGAAACTTGAGGGACTAACACTGTCAACATTCAAAAGTGTCTTTCGTAGGGTTTAAATAGCTTATGTAAGAAACTTAAAGGACTAAATTTGCCAAAGTGTGAAAGTTATTTTCGGAGATATAAAAGGCACAGTTACGTACGAAACTGTATCACTTTCGTAAAATCAATAAAAATTAGGTTTCGTATTCTCTCTCAGTGATTTGAGCTTTCGTGTTTAAGAACTTTCGATCCAAATCCATTTGTTGAACTCTTGTGCTAGAAAACGTAAGAATCGAGTCCTATTTATAATCATTGTGCTATTAATTGTTGTTTTTAATTGATTAAATAGGTTTCAGTCAGATATAGGGTTTCGTAAATTTGAAAGGTGTTTTGAAAATGAAATTGATTGAGGCAAAATGCTGATATGTACTTAATAACTTGATTGGAATTTCTTGATCACTGGAAATATCAATTTGTGGACTGAACTCATTGGTTTCGTAACTAAGACAGGTTTCGTAACTTTGAGAATTTGATAAATAAGCTTAAATGTTGGAAAATGATAAATAAGCTGTTAAAATAAGCAGGATCATTAAGCTTATCATCTTTTTTGGAAAATCAAAGTTTACGAAAGTAAAATGTTCACAGGTTTCGGTTTCTTGAACTGTAATGGGCCAATGGGTTTCGTAAATGATTATTTAGGCTTACTTAATGGGTATCGTAAGGTTTAATGGGCTAAAAATTTTGGGTTTCGTACAAGGATAATCAATGAGTCAATTTTTTTTATCAAATGGGCTTAATTGTCAAACAAAAGTCATCTTACGAAATCAAATGATAAATTTTGTTTTCAAATCATATTTTATATTGATAAATGGGTCAAATGGTGAAGATTGTGTCTGGTTACGAGCATTTCCTGAAATTAAGAGGATGAGGATTGAGCAATCTACTAACCATCCAGATATCGTATATAAGATTATGTTTTGCTTAACAAAATTTTTCAGTCAAGTGATCAATGATTTCAAAATATGAAAAGAAACATGAAGTGGAAATGCAAAAGTGAGCTTCAACTGTCTGTGATCATAAAGTTTCTCATGTCTCATCAAAAAGAGAAGTTCAAAGTTTTGAAAAATATTGTTTCAAAAACTGTTCAAAAATGATTTATGACTATCTATTGTACATAATTGGATAAATGGTCTAAGTCATGTCCGGTTTTGGCCGTTTTCTGCATTGAACAGAATGAGGAGTGAGTGGCTTAGTGACCATCCAATTTATGTTTCATTAGATTGGTTGTATAATCATTTTTTCTGACATTTTTTGAAAACCTTATGTTTTGAAAAAGTTATCTCAATTTCTAATCAAAAAGCTGTATCTTTGTGTCAGAAAGTGGTACTCTTTCATAAAATGTGTTTTTAAGAATACAAAGTTATACTCTTGGATTTCTTAAACGTCAAAAAGTTGTCACAATTTTTGTTTCTAACAAATCAGAGTATATCTTTATTATTCTTGAAAGAGTATCATTTCACAAATGCTTTTTAGAGAGGAAACTTAAATGGAAAGAGAGATAAAATCCATACGCAAAAAAACAAATCAAAGTATGCTCGAAAAAATGAATAAAGCGTATGACATATGCCCAAAAAAGCAAGAATTAGCACATGAGAAAGAAAATGATCAGAATATGCTCAAAAAGAATTGCCAGAGCATATAAATACAGACAAAGTGGAAAGAGACAAAAATGTTATATAAATGTGTATTTCATAAACTTTATCTCATTTCACTAATCACTTCTTGATTATCATACAGTATTCCACATGGCTCAGCAAGTCATCCCAGCTGCTCAACTTGTTCCAAAATATCATACAATTGGGAGATGCAATAATTACGTAGTGTTGCAGAGTATTCCATGCTCTCCTGAATGCTAGATCGTTAGGCAGATATTACTTGATTATCCACTCAGTTATGCCTTAACTGCCACTGCTGATGTCCCTGCTGTATACTTACAACAATTCTGGAGGACGGTTAGCAAAGAACCTGGTCCTGAAGAAATGATCAAGTTCATGCTGAATACTCAATAGTTTGTTTATACTGTGGATATGTCCTGAGACATTCTTTATTTGCCAGTGGAAACTCCTGATAATCCATTTGTCGCACCAATCAACATTGAAACTATTGAAGCTTTCATGAATAGGGTTGGTTATCAAGGTGTTGTCGACAAAGTGAGCGCTTTCTACACCAAAAATTTAGCTCAACCATGGCAGACAATGTTCAAGGTGTTCACCCGCTGCTTAACTACAAGAACATTTGGATACGACAAAACCAAAAATTAGCATTCTACAATAGTTTCATGTTGTGATTAACTGAATGAATGTTGATTATGCTGCTCTTCTATGGTGAGATTTCATAAACAATGTGAAACAAAAGAAATAATCCATCTAGTATCCCCGATTCAACAAGCTCATAATCGCTGATTTGATGAAGAAATTCCCAGAGATTCCTCAAAGGATTGAAGAGGATTATTGACTCGCTCAAACTTACTCCTTAAAACTTATCTATATATGATATAAATACATAGATAAATGTAAACATAGATAAATATATATCAAGGATCAGAATTCGCGAAATCAAAGAAACCGGAAGCAGTGTAGAGAGAGACTCTGGGTCGTTATGTCCCAACGAGGCTAGAGATGGAAAATCGAAACACGATTGATGATTGATGTTTGAATATGACAAGGATTTGGATATAAAAGGGCACTAAACCTAATAAGCAAATGCACACAAAAATAAGCAAGGAAAATAAGCTAGAACAAGCATAAAAGCTAGAAATGGTATAAACACTTGAAACTTTTAAGCTAAGACACAAATAAACTCAAATAAACTTAAGACAAATCAAATAAGCTAAGCTAACTCTAAATAAGCAAATTCAGCAAACGACTAAGCTAAGCTAAGCAGGATAAACTCAGCAGTACTAACTAACAGTACTAGCAGTATTAACTACCAGTACTAACTTGGAGTTAGTACTGCCAGTTTTAAGTTAGTACTGTTAGCTTAAGGTTAGTACTGCTAGCTTTAACAAACACAATGAAACAAGAAATAAGCAAATAAGCTAAAACAGATATTCACCTAACCTTAATAAGCACTTAGTAATAAGAATAAGCAACTAGAACAAACTAAAATGGTAAATAAGCTAGAAAACTAAAACTGATACACTATTGAAAACACTTT
>BQNB010011006.1:35710-82504 GCA_026074375.1 Tanacetum coccineum
GAACATTGCTTGTTTTTAAAACTGGACACAAGTACTTTACGTTACTCTTACCTGTTTACGTGTTGCCTAAGTTACGTACAAACCACTATTTGTAACATTTCTCATTTTGGTGTCATTGTACGACTATATTAATGATCACTATTTATTTTAGTCCGATACGCGTTTACTTTTAATATTTACTTTTGAGCTAAACCGCGTAGACTAGAAATAATCAATGAATGTAAACGGTCACCAAATAAATTAAGGGTTTACATCAACCAAGTAAGAAATAATTATTTTGAGAATAATTATGTACTTTGCGTATTTTATTTTTATTGGTCACGTAAAAGGGTTACGTTTCGCGATAAAATACATTTGGACGCACCCCGGAAATACCTAGACTTACCTAGACTCAAACCAATACCCACTTTGAAAACCTAAAGTCGAAATTTATCCAAGTCTTGTACTTATGTCACCTTAATGTCGAAAATAGACAAGTAAACCTTGCATAAAAATCGTCCTTGGTGATTTAGTTACTAACAAATCTTACTAGTGATCCTAAATGGTACATGTACATATACTAGGTAATTAATTATGTGTCCTAATGTTCCCCTAATAATCTTGGCACCTTGGGTAATAACCCATTTCTTTCCTTTGGACCTCCTTGTGCCGCGACTAGCAAGAAGAGAACACAACAATCATAAGATTTGCCTAGCTAACACAATCTTGTACCTCAACTACTTAATTAATACTTGTACTCAAGTGGTTTAGCAAAAACCATGTGAGATTAACTAAAACTCTTCAAAACCGCCCCCTAGCTCGGTTTGGTTTGGTTTATGCGACTAGGAAGGTTAACAAGGCTTAGTGCCTATAAATACACATTCACAACTCACATGATACACTTTCACCAACCTTTAAACTCTCACACACTTAAAGCATTCACTCTCTCCCTTATTCGGGTCATAAGCCACGACGAATACCCTCCTCACCTTGTTCGAACCTACAAACATCCACAAAGGGGTATACGCGCTAAGGGTTAGCGATTTACACGTCTACTCATAAGTCTCTCGAGCTCTAGGACCTTTTGTAAGTCATAATAACCCGTTACGTTTCATAATGTTTTTCCTTTTGAAATTGTTAAACGTATGCCGCGTGTTATATAGAAGGTGCGTGCCCAATGTGGCGTATAATTTCACTTATGAGGGCAAGGGCTCGTTAAAAACACATGAACAATGATAGTGAAGGACAAGCTAGTGACTTCGACATAATCATTAACCCTAGGTGCGAAAAATGTAAATAACTACACGTAAACTTTCATTGAAAACGAGTTAGGGCGGCTTAGTAATACGTACACGACCCAAATGGACATTTGCATGTGGAACCCGACGTGTACCCAAGATGGATACGCGGCATATTGTTACTAGAGCCTTTCGAGTAACCATAAAAATGGCTAAGGGAAGTAACGGGCCTTCAAGCCCATGACCGAGTCCACGAAATGAGCTATACACCACGAATAAGCTCCCACAGCTTATTCGTGTGCTTATATGCGACTTAAGTAAGCTTAATATAAACATAAAAACCTAAACGAACCCCTTGTATTCCTTCGAACACCTTTGAACCCTTACCGGGCCTTAACAAGCCCAAACCGGCCCAACCTAAAGCTTATTAGCTTATTGTGAATAAGCTAGGATAATAAAACAGATCGTTAGGCTTTATAGGAATGGTAAATAAGCTAGTAATGCTTAATGGGCTTTTATGACACCCGGGTTTGAACTATTGGGCTCACGGGCCCAATAAGCGCGGATAAGCACTAATAAGCTCTCCCGGGCTTATTACCAACTTCACAGTTTTAAAGGAACTTATTAAGGGCATTTGTACCCTTGAGAACTTAATGGACCGAGCCCCAAACCCTAGAACCCATTCGGGTTCATACCCGGCCCAATAGGCCCAACAGTTTGCTTATTAGCTTATCGGATAAGCTAAATAAGCAAACCGACCTCCCAAGCGCTTATTACATCTAAATAAGCTTAACGGACCCTAATGGACCCAACTAGACTTCTTAAAACCCTACCGGGCCTAAACGGGCCCAAGACCGGCCCATTGAGTTGCTTATTGGCTTATTTGCTTATTTAGAATAAAGCTGAAAAGAAAACTGTTTGTTTTGCGGCTAATGGGAGTTGGAAAAGCACTAGGGAAAAGTCTAAAACTTTAAATACCCTTATCGAGATAAGTTATTGGGCCCAAAAGCCCAATAAGCTCGAAATAAGCTCCAATAAGCTCACCGAGCTTATTGTAAGCTTAACAGCCCCGTACGAACTTATTCAAGGTTTTCGGACCTATTTAAATCATATTGGACCCTTGATAAACTAAACGGACCCTAACGGGCCCAATAAGGCCCGTTAAGCCGAAATAAGCCCGAAGTGCTTATTTATAAGCCGAAATGGCTTGGTTGGCTTATTTAGACTAAATAAGACCGAATACCACTTGTCAGATTAATTGAGTTGATAATGCGAATTTACAAAGTCGGGGGGACTAAAACTAAATTTTCCAAAACCTAAGGGTTTTGAAATGTCATTTGCTAACGACAATAACACCAGGACCATTTTCTTGTAAATCCAGAAACATTTAGGAGACTAACATTTAAAAAACCATAAGGACCTAAATTGTAAAACCCCGAAAGTTAAAGGACTAATTGGATCATTTCCAAAACTAAAAGGTTTAAAATATAAATATGTATATTTGTAAACCTAGGGACTAAAAGTGGAATAAATAGAAACTTAAGGGTAGCTTAGAACCAAAGTGAAATTGATGAAACACTTAACACGTCGGTCGAACATTAAAGATATTCGGACATCGAACGTGTTAAATAACAAGTTAATAAACAATGTATAATTATTAATGATGATTACACGTTTCTCGAGAACCATCGAAAGTATAAATACAATAACCTTGTGCATCACTACACAAGTGATCACGGTATATATAAACTTAAAATGGGATTTAGTTTATACAATGAGTCCTTAGTTTGAATGTGTAAACTAAGCTTGACCTACTTACTTAGCTACTTAACAGGTGTGATCCACTACCATACTTGGAATACTTGTTATCATTCAGAGACACCTGCTAAGTTAATTTTCCATAGCCCTGATGCTTTACAATTATTTAAATGTATTTTCATCCTTGGGGTGATAACATGCTTTGTTTTACAAAACTGGGAGCGCAATGTAACATATTATGCCATGATTACGTGTTTGCTCAGTTACCATAACCCCTTTTTTACATGTCCATGATCATGAAACTGATAATTATGCATAGCTTTGATTGGGAAATACATTTGTGCTGTGGGCGCGAATGTTATGGATATATCTATTAGGGAATGACAATCCCCGTCGGGTGACTAGCTATCACTGGAACGAACGCAACCGATGTACGAATTTGGGTGTTTCATGGGTTAAGCACATCATTCTCAGGACACCAGTTGGCAATATAAATTGCAATTCATATACGTCGAGCCTCCGGTGTCATGCGCTTATGAAACTTAATTACTTTTTTAAGATGTATTTGCATTGTTGCGATAATCATACACTTGAAAAATCCTTGCGTTCCAACCCTTGATTTACATAAACCTATGAATTCACACCAACTATATGTAACGATGTAAAGCATGTTTTTCATGTCAAATAAGGCACGAGGGCGATATACATTGGTAGTCAATAAAAGAAGAGTCAACACTAAAGATTTGGGGTCTATTACACTTTAGGGAAATAAAAACAACAAACAATTTTATAAACCGGAATCTTTATCTATTATGTTGAAACCATTTGAATCCCTGAGCTTATGTAACAAACAAGAATTTTGGTTTATCCAGTTATCTTTTTCAATGACAACGTTAGATGCCGTTCCCTGATCTTGAGCTATGGACCCAATAATGGTATACGCTTCGGAATTATTCAACATTTCCGCTGCATACTCAGATTAGAGTGTAACAGATTGGTACCTCAGAGCCAAGGTTATAGAGAACCAATGCCCGCAAAAGTTTTATGTCTGGACTATAACCGTATTCAAAACTGTTTTTCACAAATGGCATGTGTGAGGGACAATACATCATAACTTGTTTACTTCTAGCTGCATATATATTTATATACATACATTGCTAAAAGCATTAGTAGGGTACTAAGTGCTTACCAGATTAATATACGATGTAGTAAAATGAAATTAACGTATATACTATAAGGACTTTAATATTAAAGCCTTGACATACATATCGAATTTCTTATAAGAGATACTTATATAAGTTATTTTACTTTTTGCAGAACCATGTCTTCTGCGCTCATATGTTACTACACTCCCACTCCGACTCTGAGGCCCGTCAGAGCTTTCTGGGGAAACGATGTATGAGGAGGTATCGAGGGAACATTCATCTTGTTAATCGTACTAGGAAACGACAGGACTGTTCCGCTACAAAAGTGCCAGTAAGCCCCACCGTCACCAGATTAACATACTAGGTTGCCACCAGAATACAGTACCTAGCTCCCTTATGATGAGGATGAGCGTGAGCTATGGTCATACATGCGCAATGACCCTGAACTACGTACAGAGCCTATATACCACTGAGATATAACCCTTGGAGATGACCATAGAGTTCTCCGGCATGAGGACAGCCTTAACCACCCTATTGATTCACCTACTAACTGATTCACCCGGAATATGTTACTAGAGATCAGATCTAAGGAGGATTCCGGAGTTATGAGGATAGATGAGATTCAGAGGATGGACCGGTTTGACTATCCTATGACGCGGGATATGATTGAGATGATGGAGAGTGATTATACGCGATTCATCTGGGGATGACGCCAGGATGCAGGAGGGGACGATGAGATGAGGAGGACGAGGAGGAAGGAGGGAGCACTTAGCTCCGGCTGACATCTACCTCATACCTGCAGAGATCCTGTTTTTCCCACCTAAAGGGAACAGAGCCTATATACCACCACCCAGCCACTGGACATCACCATGGGGCTAGGATTTACCATCCGACCCCAGACTATCATATCCCTTTCCTCCAGAGGCATGAGTTTGAGAGACTTTCCTGGCCATTGACTACACATCCAACACCATCACCGGACCATCTCACTATCACCACCCTCTGCAGGGGAGCGCCTGCTAGGTCATGTCCACCTAGCACATTTCCCATCTACCAACATCTCATATACATTACCACACCTATTGATCATAGGGATGATATTCCTGAGTCTGAGCAGCTCCCGCAAGAGTTTTTCATATTGTCCACTATATATCCAGATATGAGATCGGAGAGAGTTCTCACTGCTAGACCTACCAGAGGTCAAGGGATATATTATGGGTTTGTTAGCACAGTAGATGCTATGAGAGCAAACAGGGGATAGAGATGTTGGGGTACTGGATTATGATACTAGGTAGATCCAGCAGAGGCAGTTTACATAGATAGCACCTATGACCGTGGGAGGAGGTCAACACTAGGGTCGTATGAACTTGCTGACTCCAAGATCGGTATACACAGGACATGTATGCCCACTAGAGATGCACATATGGTAAGGACTTCGTATATCACGACGAGTCAAGATGAACTCGCGGGCGGGTTCGTCTAACTTATGTGTGAGTAGGATATGACTCTCCAGGAGACGCGTTATGGAGGTGGAGGAGGATGCCCTAATGCATCCCCCGAGGCTTGGCTCATTCGATAGGATTGAGTCAGGCGACTCATCAGGAGCTTCAGACAGACCATCGTGATCATGTGTATTGCACATGATACCTATCTAACAAAGTCATACCAGACACAGCTACATCTGCAAGAGTAACTCCTCATTCAGACAACAGCACCAGGTTACAACGAGACTTTAACTTACTCGCTTTCATATGCAGCAGACTGAGTTAGCAGCACTTCGAGAGACTGATCGTAGGCGTCAGGACCAGATGGTAGAGACTCTCCGAGTCATCAGAGATATGAGGCGAGAGATGAGTGACATGCAGGCTGAGCTGTTAGCACTGCGAGAGCAACCGAGTATAGCTGGGCAGTCGGGACCAGAGGCTAGGATTTCAGGTCACCAGGAGGCTTCTAGGGACGCCGACAGTCACATCTAGTGATTTATGATTATTGTATTTTGCTAGGTCATTGTACATGCATGTTAAGTATTAGGGGTTCACCCCGCTAGCATAGCCTTAGATCTTTTGTATTAATTATTGTATGACATACGACTCTTACATGTATCAGTTTCAAGTTATGATGAATGGATGTGTCACTTTGTACTATATACTTCTCTTGTGTGGATTATCTCTCTATATATTATTATATTCTGTCATATAACCTCATGTTTTGTCTTTTGTGATCTAGACAAATCAAGGGCAACGCAACCAAGAAGAGGACTCAAATACCCCTATCAATAACCACCAAACCCAACCACCGAACAACATGACCCCCGAATCCATCCAAGCAATGATCGACAAACCTCACTCTTCTAAACGCCACCAACGGAGAGGATGAAGTCACAGTTTCGCAAGGAGATACCCGAAGGAATGTGCAAACTACGCTCCTTTGTTTTAGAATCGCTGATATCATGAAGTGGCAACCTTGAACTTCAAAGGGGCTGAAGGAGTGGTCGGTTTTAACCTCTATGGATGGAAAAGAAGACTCCATGTGTCCAAAATCAGTGGTTGTGCTGTTGAAAACCAGTAAAGTTTAACACCTGGCACTCTTATAGGTGCTGCTCTGACTTGGGGAAAGGTCAGATAAGGACTCTAGGTCCAGAAGCACATGCCAATGACTTGGAGAAAGTACACAAAAAAAGATGACGACAAGTATTGTCCACAGTGGGAAATCAAGAAGCAGAGATTGAGCTGTGAACGCTGAAGGTCATGGGAAACGACATTCCCAGCATATAACTGAAACTATTCCAAGAGTTATCCTAGATATGTACCAAATATGTTGCCAATGAAACTTGAAAAGTTGACAAGTACCCTCATTGGACTTCAAATCTTGACCAACATTTTGTATAGGGAATGTCAAAATCTGCCAAGCCCAAGACCATTGGATTAGACTATTGAGTTGGCCAATGACTTGATGATCGTAAACAGGTCCTCACCCTCGTCAAGAAAGGCAATCTGACAACAAAGGATGGCTGATGAATCATCCAGAATCAACCATTGTCACCAACATCAACCTTATCAAAAAGGCAGAATGTCGTCCAAAGTCTCAAACATGGGCAAACGAAAGAAGCCTATGGGGATCCCTACACAAGTGCAACAGTGCCATCTCTACCACAATGGCCCTGCACCCCAGAGGTGCCACAAAGTAACAAATAGGCACTTTTGCTCGCGACCCTGCAAGGAATACTGGCAACACCAATGATGCTAACACTCAAAGGCAATGGGGCAACTCCCAAAGGATTGGTTGTTTATGAGTGTGGATGCTTCAGGACACTCAAGAGAGATTGTCCAAGAACCTGAAGAAGATGGGGGAAATGGGAATTCCAAGTATGGTTTATGGCAGTTGGGAATGCAGAAATAGGGAAATGCACCTAGAAACCGCCCAGATGCGAATGCGTCACGGGTACGTTCCTCTAAAATAACTACTATGCATCTATCTTATTCGACAAAACTGGGTGCCGAAGAAGTTTTAATATCACTGCATTAGTCCATGATAAACAACGCCCCAACTATCATTAGAAAATTGGTTATGAATTCGCATTAGCAGATTGGGAATTATAGTCAAGATAGACACCATTATACGAGGCTGCACCTTAAAATTTTTAGGCCATCCTTCACATAGACCTAATGCCCGTAAATTGGGTAGTTTCGATGTCATTATCGGAATGGGACTGGTTAAGAAGATATCACGCTGTGATCATTTATGCGTATGAGAAACATGTTTCAAAGTTCCCTACGGAATGAAACCTTACGTTTTGCGAAACGAAAGTAGCAACGGAGAGAATCCCGGTTGACATTTATCTCATGTTTTCTAAAGCTCAAGAAACATGTCCAAGGGATGCCAGTCTTTTTAGTCACATATAACCGCCAAGAAGGAGGAGGACCAGTCCGGAAAGGAACAAATAGAGGACTACCACTCGTCCTAAGATTTCCCAGAAGTATTTCCCGAGGACATGCCCGTCATACCACCGAGCTGACCGGTGGAATTCCAAATGACTTAGTTCCAGAGCTGCACCCTAACTCGAGCGACCATATTCGATTGGCCCCATCCGAAATGAAGAATATATCAAACAAATACAGAGCTTTCTGACAAGGTGATTCTAAGACCAAGTACCTCTAGGCCTTAGGGAGCCCGGTCCTTGTTTTGTCAAAAAGAAGGACGGATCGTTCAGTGATGTGCATCGACTACCCGCAGTTGACAAACTGACGGTAAAGATCGTTATACACTCCCAGGATCGTACGATTACTTTGATCAACTTCAAGATCAATATTTAACCGAAGATAGATCTGAGATCCGGATATCACCAGCTAAGAGTACGAGAACAAGTACGTCCCGAAGACAGCAATCAAACTCGTATGGCCATTATTATGATTCAGGTTTGCCATACTCGGACTGACAGACTGCACCCTGCGGTATCGATTGACCTCATGAACGAGTATGCCAAACCTTACTTGGATAATTCGTAATTTTCTTCATCGATGACATCCTTATTTATTCAAGAAGGACGAAAGGGAGCATGAAGAACACCTTAAAGCAATTTTGGAATTACGTAAGGAGGAGAAGTGTTGTAACGCAAAGTTTCAAAAATGTGAACTTTATTCCGAAGGTACAATTTCTCGGACACGTCATTGATAGTAGAGGCATACATGTGGACCCGGCCAAGATAGAGTCTATCAAGGATTGGGCATCTCCCAAGACACCAACGGAGATCCGCCAGTTTCTAGGTCTTGCGGGTTACTATCGAAGATTCATTGAAGGATTTTCGAAGATTGCTAAGTCAATGACGAAACTTACTCAGAAAGGAATCAAGTTCGATTGGGGAGAAAAGGAAGAGGACGCCTTCCAGTTGATAAAGCAGAAGTTGTGCAGTGCCCCAATTCTGGCTTTACCTGAAGGGAGCGAAGACTTCGTGGTATACTGTGATGCGTCACACAAAGGCTTAGGTGCGGTGTTAATGCAGCGAGAGAAGGTGATTGCCTATGCTTCTCGACAGTTAAAAGTTCACGAGAAGAACTACACCACTCACGATTTAGAACTTGGATCGGTAGTGTTTGCTCTAAAGATATGGAGACACTATCTATACGGAACCAGATCATGCACCGTATTCACCGACCATAAAAGCCTACATACTCATTCGCAGATCAGAAGGAGCATAACATGAGGCAGACGCCGTTGCTCAGTAATTGCTGTGTGACACGATGTGATATTCGTTATCATCCAGGTAAAGCAAACGTAGTGTGCCGAGGCAGCGCTGAGGCTACCGGTAAAGAATCGGGTTGAGCCACTGCGGGTTCGAGCCTTAGTTATGACAATTGGTTTGGATCTTCCCAAACGAATACTAGAAGCTCCAGATAGAAGCCCAAAACCAAGAACAATCGGTAAAATGAAGACGTAGGGAGGTATATCCGAAGGGATATACCCAAGTAAGATTGGAACCGCGTAGCCGAAGGGTCACAATGCTTACACAGCAGGAGTTGGATACCGAGCTATGGAGACTACGATCCGTGATATCACGAATCCCACAAGTCCGATATTCTATCCATCCCGGTTCAGAAAAGATGTACCAAGATGTGAAGAAATTATTTTGGTGGCCAAACATGAAGGCTGACATCGCCACGTATGTTAGCAAATGCCTGACATGTGCAAGGGTCAAGGCCGAACATCAAAGGCCATCATATTGCTAGAGCAACCAGAAATACCCTTGTGGAAGTGGGACAATATAACGAATGGATTAAAACACAAACTACCTAGGTCATCACAAGGGTTTCGACACCGATCTATGTGAATGTGGATTCGACAAACCAAATCCCTCACTTTTTACCAATACGGGAGAATGATCCGTTGGATAAGCTGGCAAGATTGTACTTGACCATAATATGTGGGCAAGACACGGTGATAACCAGCCTCAATATCTGTGATCGTGAATTGAAGATTCACTTCAATTACTGGAGATACATTTCAAAAAGCATTGGTGTACAGATATAGCATGAGCACTGTGAGTAGACATCCTAGAAACTGACGGCCATTAGTCGAAGGACATTCATACCCCCCCCCCCCCCTCTCGAGGACATGCACGTGCTTGCGTGAGCCGATTTTGGCAAAGCTTGGGTTACGCAATGCATTGGCCGATGTCTCCTATAACAACAATTATCACGCTATGCATAAAGGCCGCCCCCTATGAGGCACTGGTATGGTCGAAAATGTTCGATCACACAAAAGGCTGGGCCGAGTTGGGGAAGCCCAACTGACTGGTCCCATAATTAATCCAAGAAACGACGGAAAGATCGTCTAGATCAAGCAAAGATGCAAGCGGCAACAAGATCGACAAAAGATCAACGCCGGATCGGAAAGCGAAAGCCGATGGAAGTTTCAGAAGTTGGAGACAGAGTTATGTCTCAAGGTCCTCACCCTGGAAAGGAGTCCGTAAACGAGTTCGGTAGAAGCTGGCAAGAAGCTTAACCCGAGGGTACAGACGGACCTTTCAAAGTATTAGCAAAGTTGGAAGGTTTCTACAGGCTAAGGAACTTCCTCAGATATGAGCAAGTACACCATCACTTCCATGAAATCAAACCTGAAGAAATGTTTATTCCGATGAAACCATTAGTCAAAGCCTTAGAAGGAATTCATGTTGACGACAAGCTCCAGTTTATGGAAGAGACCTGTGAAATCATGGAACGGGAGATCAACGATTGAAGCGAGCGGATACCACTGTTAAAAGTTCGCTGGATACTCTAGGCGGGGCCCTGAGGTCACCTAGGAACGTGAAGATTCGTTCAAAACAAAAATACCTCAAAACTCTTCACAAACCGGGCTTCGTCATCTACTACAAAAGTCTTAAGCTTTAGGACAAAGCTCTTTTAACGGTGTGAGAGCTGTAACATTTCTCATATTTGGTGTCATTGTAGCGGACTATAATTAATGACACTATTTATTTTAGTCCGATACGCTGTTACTTTTAATATTTACTTTGATCTAAAACCGCGTAGACAAGAAATAAACAACGAATGTAAACGGTCACCAATAAATTAAGTTTAACATCAACCAAGGAAAGAAATGATTATTTTATGAAGAAAAATTATGTACTTTGGCGTATTTATTTTTATTGGTCACTGTAAAGAGGGTTACGTTTCGAGATAAAATACATTAGGACGCACCCCGGAAATACCTAGACTTACCAAAACGCAAACAATAACCCACTTTGTTGAAAACCTAAAGTCGAAATTTATCCAAGTCTTTGTACTTACGATCCACCTCTAAAATGTCGAAAATATACAAGGAAATCCATAAACAAATCGTCCTTGGTGATACATTAGCTAGTAAAATCTTCCTAATGATCCTAAATGGTACATGTACATATACTAGGTAATTAATTATGTGTCCTAATGTTCCCCTAATAATCTTGGCACATTGGATAATAACCCATTTCTTTTCTTTGGACCTCCTTATGCCGCGACTAGCAAGAAGAGAACACAACAATCATAAGATTAACACAATCTTGTACCTCAACTACTTAATTAATACTTGTACTCAAGTGGTTTAGCAAAAACCATGTGAGATTAACTAAAACTCTTCAAAACCGCCCCCTAGCTCGGTTTGGTTTGGTTTATGCGACTAGGAAGGTTAACAAGGCTTAGTGCCTATAAATACACATTCACAACTCACATGATACACTTTCACCAACCTTTAAACTCTCACACACTTAAAGCATTCACTCTCTCCCTTATTCGGGTCATAAGCCACGACGAATACCCTCCTCACCTTGTTCGAACCTACAAACATCCACAAAGGGGTATACGCGCTAAGGGTTAGCGATTTACACGTCTACTCATAAGTCTCTCGAGCTCTAGGACCTTTTGTAAGTCATAATAACCCGTTACGTTTCATAATGTTTTTCCTTTTGAAATTGTTAAACGTATGCCGCGTGTTATATAGAAGGTGCGTGCCCAATGTGGCGTATAATTTCACTTATGAGGGCAAGGGCTCGTTAAAAACACATGAACAATGATAGTGAAGGACAAGCTAGTGACTTCGACATAATCATTAACCCTAGGTGCGAAAAATGTAAATAACTACACGTAAACTTTCATTAAAAACGAGTTAGGGCGGCTTAGTAATACGTACACGACCCAAATGGACATTTGCATGTGGAACCCGACGTATACACAAGTTGAATACGCGGCATATTGTCACTAGAGCCTTTCGAGTAACCATAAAAATGGCTAAGGGAAACAACGGGCCTCAGGGAACCCGTAGCCTGTTACACGAGCCCAACGCGAGCCCAATACAAGGCTCATAAGCCACGATAAGCTCCCACAGCTTATTCGTGTGCTTATGCGCGGCTTAATGAGCTTAATATAGGCTTAAAAACATAAGTGAACCTTTCGTGTTTCTTTTAAGACCAAACGGACCCTTAATGGGCCTCCTAGCCCATTTACGGGCCCTAATGAGCAAATAAGCTCACAATAAGCTCGAGTAGCTTATTGGTGACCTTATGAGGGCTTAATCGGCTTAACGGACTTAAATGTACCTAAATGGACCCTTGTATTTCTTTGAAAACCAACCGAGCCCTTAACGGGCTTACTAGCCCTTTTCGCAAGCCCAACGTGAGCCATAAGCTCACAATAAGCTTTAACAGCTTATTGGTGAAAGTTTACGCAGCTTATACAAGTTCAAAGGGCTTAATGGACTCAAATAAGGTTAACGGGCCAAGCCCTAACCCCTAGAACCCATTCGGGTGACTATCGGGCCCAATAGGCCCAACGGAGCGCTTATTAGCTTATCGGATAAGCTGAATAAGCAAAACGACCTCCCAAGTGCTTATTGGATTAATATATACCTAATGGACCTCAATGGACCCAACGAAACGCCTTTGGACATTATTAGGGCCTCACCGGCCCAACGGCCCAAATAGAGGATATTGGCTTATTTTAAATAAGCTAGCAGAAAAATATATAACAGAATAAGTAAGTCGAAACAAATGGAAATAAGCTAAACTGCCTAAGGAAACATTAAGATCCTATTCGGGTTAAGCTATTGGGCCTATAAGCCCAACAAGCTCAAAATAAGCTTCAATAAGCTCCCCGAGCTTATTGTAAGCTTAACAGCCCTATATAAGCTTATTGACGATATTTAGACTTATAGAAACTATATCGGACCTTTAAAAAGCTAAACGGACCTTAACGGGCCCAATAAGGCCCGTTAAGCCAAAATAAGCTCGATGAGCTTATTTTTCACCGAAACACTTTTTAAAATCTTAAACGAGCTTAACAAAGAGAAATGACACTCGTTGGGATTTATTCGGAGCTAAAATGGAATTTTCGCGAACCAAAGGACCAAAAGTGAAATTTCCGAAACATAAGGGTGTTAGTTTGTCACATTCGGTTTCCAATAACCCAGGACTATTTCTTGCTAATATTCTGAAACTTAAGGTTTAATGAGTAAACTATAAAAAACCTTAGCTTCCTTTTTAGAAACTTAAGGGACTAATTATGTCATTTCCAAAACTAAAAGGTTTAAAATATAAATATGTATATTTGTAAACCTAGGGACTAAAAGTGCAATAACTAGAAACCTAAGGGTATGTTAGTGAACAAAAGTGAAACAAATGAAACACTTACAACCTTGACTTGTCGGTCGAACGCTAAGATGTTCGTGACTCGACGGCTACCTAAAAGTATAATAAAGAATGTATATTTATTAATAATGATGTGTCATCATGTCTCGATACGGTATAAATACAATAGTTTGTGTGTCAACACAAGTGAGAGAACGGTATATATAAACTTAACAGGTCTTAAGATGTATACAAAAGAGTCTTTGTTAAGTGTAAACTCTAAGACTTGGCCTGCGAGATTGTGTGGTAAATAAAAAACTTAACGGTGCATCCAAATACCTACATGGATATTGTTATCATTACAGAGACCTACGGCGAATGTGAGTCATAGCCCTTGTTCTCTCCATTATTTCAATGATTTACATCCTCAGGGGTTGATAACATGCGTTTTTTTTACAAAGAAACTTAGGTAGATACGCAAGATGTAATGTTTTGCTATGATTACGTGTATTGGCATATCGTTACATGAGAACCCTTGTATGTCCTACGATCGACGAATGTTCTACTTGCATAGATGTGATAGGGAATAACATTTGATGTCGCAAGCTGAAGATACGGATTAGAATCTTTAGTGCTTGACAATCTCGCAGTTGCGCGGGAGACGTAGCTATCACTGGGAAACGAATCGCATACCATGTCGAACGCTGGGATGTTGAGGTTGTTAGACTCATTCACGGACACCGTTGGCAATTTTATAATTGCATTCATATTGTCGGACCTCGGTCTTTCACATGGGGGTGGAGTGTGTTAGGCAATCTAATGTATCTGTCGCTATGATGTTTGGCATGTTTCTTATCTCTACACTTGGAAAATTCTTGCGAGACCTTTACCCATTGATTTACATAAACTATGTGATTCACCAAGTGTTATGTTGCTCGTTAGAGAAGCATGTTTTCAGGTCAATGAGGCGAGGTGCGATGATACGATTTGGGAGCAATCATTGAAGAGTCAACACTTAAGATTTGGGTCTTATTACATTTTGGGGCTCAATTGTTAGTTGAGAAACGCGAGTCTTATTAATTTTGGGAACATTGAGCCATGAGCTTATGTAACAGAAACAAGTGTGTGTGTTAATCATGTGTATGTGTTTTTCAAACGCCGTATAGTAGCGCGTTCGTCTGATTGTTGTGGCTATTGGACCTCCATGAATGTAACGCTGTAGGATATCAATCATTCGCTTATACGTAGATTTGAGTGGTGTTACAACCATCGGCATAACCAATGTGTGTATGTTTTAGTGAGAGTGTTTTTGAGGATCTCCTTAAATGACACGTAACCACATCTGTATTTTCCTCATCTCGTGAACACTGAAAGAGATGTTCAGCCTGAAGTTGATGTGAGGAGAGATACGGGCAAAATATAATTCATTAAAGAAAAACGGGTCAAAGTATCCAGCATTTTAGCACAGTCGAGCTGTGGTCAGGTCGCGATCGAGCATTGTATTATGTAACTGTTTGTGGACAACACTCCTGTGGATTATATTAAAAGTATACTTTAGTGGAAAACAAAGTTGTGTGTGTGTGTGTTATATTAATAACTAATAAAAAGAAAAGCAAAGATATGATGCTAAGAGATAAAAAGATAAATTTGTAAATACGATTTTATATTTAAAAGCACGTAACGACACTCAAAACATTAAAAACACACAAGATCAACCCTACGTTATGTTGTTGAAATTATATATCAATATATCAATCGCTAGTCGCTACTACGCGGCTATGCGCGAGTACTCCATTGTACTTTACATATTTGGCAACGAGTAGTTTAATAGTGGTAATAGAATTTTGTTATGGTAATTTGTTGCGTGATAGTCGGTACATGTTTATATACATAAATAATCTTTGAAAGCAACACGGTTGGTTATTCAAACCTTAGTTGTACAATATTTAATTGGTCAAATGACACAAAAAAACACTAAATTTAGGTTTTTTTTCCAAATAAGGTAATCTAGTTTTTTTCTTGCACAAAAAGGTGGTCAACTTTTTTTCTAACCGATTTAGGTTTTTTATCACTAGTCTGTTTTACCCACTACCCATCTTTCATTATGTCCTAAAGAATTTGATTACTTAAAAATTAAAAGGGCCAAATGATATATCAAAAAGCTGTAACCTAAAAGGGGATATGCTTCAATCACTGTGATGTAATTGTCGTGTTTATTAGGGCGTTGTGGCACGGTTCGGTTTGGGTCGGTTTTTGGCTAAAAACGGAAACCGAACCGTAATTATTCGGTTTTTATAAAACAAAAACCGAAGCCCGCTCGGTTTCTGGCGGGTTCGATTTTTTGGGTTCTCGGTTTTGCGGTTCGGTTTTTCGGTTTTAAAACGTTTAAATTTGGTTTTTGCTAATTTATATTAATAAACTTGTTTTACGTAGAAAATTGGTTTTTTTTTAATTTTTTTGTCTATAAGAAGCTAATAATGTTTAAACAAATTTTTCAATTTATAACATTATCACTGAGAGTCACACACATGCATGTGAAAATAAACATGGTAATGATCATTGTCATTGTACGCCCTATTGTAAGTAACCAACGTAACGGACCAAACATTGTATATAAACATTAAGATTAATATATATTATTATAATTTCATCATATAAAATAAATATAAATTAAAATTTTTAGTATCATTATTTATTTTATTTTTATTAATTATATATTCTTATAAAACTGGTTTGGTTTGGGTTCGGTTTTTAACCAAAAACCGAAACCGAACCGAAATTTTTCGGTTTTTGAAAAATTAAAAACAGAACCATCGGTTTCTAGTTTCGGTCGGTTTTTTACGGTTCGATTTTTTCGGTTTTCGGTTCGGTTTCGATTTTTTCGGTTTGTTCTGCTCACCCCTATTTATAAATGCACGAGAGTTAGTAAATGTTGTTTTTTATATTTTAGATATCTCTTAACCTTCAATAGTGCTGAATATGAGCACTGGAATGGTATCATCGTATTTAGTTTGTATTGTCAATGACAAAACCAAGTTATATACTTGGTGTGAAAGGACATAGGAATGAGATGTTGCAATTTTTATTAATGAAATGCAAATCTTTACTCTGTTTTTATTTGCTCGTATGCTATTTGCAGGTTCTCTCAAAAAGAATTCATTATGGTAAATTTGTTGCTGAGACCAAGTTCCGAGCTTCACCAACTGATTATTACTTGGGAGGTGGAAACGATTTTATGTATAGCTTTAGGGATAATTGTCAATTTGGGCCCTTTAATTTTAAATTAACACAAATTTTTGGGATATAAGGATATGGGGGTTAGTGTATTAACGGATAGTGAGAAAAAATCTAAATCGGCTAGGAAAAAAAGTTGGCCGCCTTTTTGTGCAAGAAAAAAAACTTAGAGTATTTGAATAGAAAAGAACCTATTGTTTTAGTGTATTGTTTTGAGTCATTTGCTCCTATTTAAATTGTCTTTTCTATGATTAATTTTGTTACTTATTGTAGGGTTGTATTCTTTGAAAGAAATAAGGGGTTTAATTTGTGAGCTTCGTATTATTTTCACATGATATGGACTACATATATAGCTAGGTACGAGATCACATCTGATCGAGCTTTCTGTGTATATATACATCTTTATAGTATCTACGTCTTGGTTTAGGAATGATGGAACACAGTCCATAAATCGTCTTCTCATTCTTCTAGTCTCGATTCTAGTCTGTGTTCCATTCCGTGTCGTGGCAATTTAACTACTTCTCCAAAGCTAGTTAGACATTTTTAAATCGCGAAATGAAAATTAAAACGTGACTCCTTTTGTAAATTTTTGTCAAAAATCAAGTCCAAAACCCTTTGCTGAGGGCGGCCCCCATATCTAGGGCGGCCCCTTGATTTAATCATGCGGCCCCCATATCGATATGGGACCGCCACCAGTGGAACACTAAAGTCTGTCACCCTCATTTTGTAAAACACAAAAAACAAACACCCCTTCTCTTCAGCCATTGACGAACCACGACTCAAAACCACCAAAACCTTAAAATCAACCACTAAAACACTAATTGAAGATCAAATCAACAGTAATAATTTATCCTAACATCATAAAAATCATCAATTGTAAGTCATTTCATCTATTTTCTTTTTAATTTGTTTCTAGGGTTCATGTTGAACAAAAATTCAAAATTAAGGATTTTCATTTTTCTTGTGTTTGTGTACAATTAGGAATACAATAACACAATGTATAACTAATATGCTTCCCGTAGACATAGGATTTGCAAGACTAAAGTGTGTTTTTCAAAAATTGTTTTCGCACAAAACTCCAACTTTATTTCAAAATCACTCACGTTAGGAACACCATAAAATGCTTTTATGCATTCTTTATACATCCTAAAAACGTTTTTGCATACATGCATAATGATCTCATGAACAAAATTCGAGATACATAATTCATATGTATTTTTCAACATGTTTGGATGAGTAAAATTGAATTAAGGATGGTGTAACACCACCAAACTACGATACGCAGCGGAATACAACATCTGGGGTGCTACTTCATAATACATGCACACGAGTCCCAGTAAAACAAAATTTCATTTATTAGAAAGATCAGAGTTACATAGGTCCCAATACCAACGTAGAAATTTATTTTTAAAAGTCACAACACGTCTTGGTTTCTAAAACATTAATTTAGTTTATGACACTAATTCACCAAAACACCGTCCTTGATATCCGCGTTCTGTCCCATCCAGCCATCAACAGCAATTTACCTGGGATACATGCTTAAAAACGTCAACAAAACATTGAGTGAATTCGTAGAGTTTACACACAAACCGTTAGAACGCATAATTGATTCAGCAAAACATATAACGTTGCTCGCTAGCCAAGTTATATATAAATAATGTATTCCAACTAATGAGCCAGTGTACCGACACTTAACACATTCATCCCGCAGGACGAATTAATGTCCGAGAAGTATGCCTCTTCTCCCATACTATTACAAAATGTCTGTTACAGGGTGCTCGCTATTCAATTCAGGATTCATACCCCAGACAGGGTTGTCAAACCCAATATATCTATTTAATGCATTAGCGTTCGCTATCAACAAGGTAATTAACGGTAACACAGTGGAAGGCATATACCCAATAGTTCATGGAATCATATTTAGCATCAAAACACATTGCGTTCTCATTTTCAAAACAAGCAAGTATCCCCCTCGCGGGTTTAAAAACATTTAAAACACTTAAAAGCGAGCTATAACTCTCCTTGATCGACCTGAAGATCAAATAATCGAAACCTTCCACGAAAAACTAACAAACACGATCACGACCTATAATTATGTTTGCTCGATTACTATACCGAAAGTAGAATCAAAGATCGTTCATCGTATCTACAGAATCTATTATATATATATATATATATATATATATATATATATATATATATATATATGTATGTATATATATGTATATTTATATTTATACATGTGATGAGAAATCCATTTGCGCGTTAGATCCTAAAACCCCACAATATTAGGTTACGATCGTCACTTTTTATTTATATTATACATCGCTTAATCGAAACCTTTCTATTTTACGAAACTTTCTATTTTTAGAAGGTTACTATTTTTGGAAATTTACCATTTTTAGTAAGTCTCGTTATCCAATTATACTTATGATAATATTTAGTTATCTCGTCTAACCTTCAACGTTCAATATGGTTATTATTTATTCACATCGGGATCATGTCCCGTATATTACAAAAGTTTCTATTTTTAGAATCTACTTCGTTCATAATAATGGCTAAGTTTAAGATATCTTACTCGTAGTAATAATAGCGTTTAATTACTTTTATTATCCCCGACAAGTTTAGTATTAACCCGTTGACTTTCAAAAGTCAACGTTAGACTTTGATTGACTTGACAATATATATATATATTACTAGATCTGACCAGCTCCAAACGACCTGCTATATCACATTTTCACGACTCGGACTAAAAAGAGATTTTATGTAAAACGACATCCCGGACAACTTTTTAGTTTTAGCCGAGACCCGAAACTCGACAGAAAATGACCAAAATGCCCCTGCAAGTTTCTGCAGGAACTTTGACATTTTTAATAAAAACATAGATTTGACCTTGGGTTTTGATCTGTTATTACTTGATTTTAAGATCAGCGAGCCTCGCGGCAAAGTTAAACATCATTCTGAGCAACTTTCGTGTTTCACCGAAAGGCCGAAACGGACTCAAAAGTGCTCAAAACGAGCGTTTAATTTCCTGACAGCAACTAGTATTTTTCAACATGCTGAATTTTTATATTTACAATATATATCTCGTTTTAGCTCTAACTTTTTCGTTATTAAGAGTTAGAAGCTCCATTTACCGTGCCAAAATTTCTGCACAAAATATATCTATTTCCAAATGCGCCAAAACTCATTTTTGACCCAAAAGCTCATCTAAAATACATCTAATATGGCCTATAATTTATACTTAACTCGTTCAATCGTTTTATAACATCGACTATCTAATCGACGCAAGATATAGTCGATTTCACCACATGCAACAACTTGTATTATTCAATAAACAAAAATGAACAAAACAAAAATAAAAAGAACGCTTACAATGCTATACGAAGCAAGATCGGAAAAATAAAAATGTCACTTCGTTCTCCTTGTGTCTTAGCCGCGGCCCAAAACCAACCAACCCAAACCAAACAAAACCCAAATCAAACCAAATCAATAACAAATCAATAAATCACACCCTTGTGGTCTCTCCATTGGTTTGAACCCCTAACCGAACCCAAAAACCCTCTTGCTTCAATAATATTCAACTTCTCACAAAACCTTATTGCATGTCCATTTTTATTGCATGGATAATTAAATTAGGACCATATAAACAAGATTTTTAAGCTAGAAAAATCAACAAACACCAAAGGTGTTTGTTTAGCTTGCTCGTCCGAACCAAAAAGAGGGAGGAAAAGAGAAAACAAGCTAAAACTTGGTTCCTTCTTGATTCATAACATTGTTTGAATGGTGTTTGAATGTATTTTCAAGATCAAAATGGAAAAATGGTGAGTGTGTGTTTGTGTTTATATCCGGCCGAACCAAGGAACAAAGAGGGGGAGAACAAAAGTTTAAATCTATGTGTTTATCACTTGTGTGTGTACAAGATTTTAACCAAGATTGGAAGCATAAATATAATCATGACTTGTATGGAAAAATGAAAATGTTGAGTGTGTGTGAGTCCTAAGCGTCGGCTAGGTAGGCTTAGGCATGCAAAAATATTTTTTTTCTTTTTATTTACTTGTATTTCTTTTGTAAACATTTTATTAAAAGTGAGCTTGACACAATTAGGCTTCACAATATATATATATATATATATATATATATATATAATATATATATATATATTATATATTATATATAATTTTATTTGTGATAGTATTTCATTGATCTTCATCTAATTTTAAAATGTAAACTTGTTAATGTTGTTAAAACGCGAGTCTTGGCCAAGGACAAGGAACGAAGACAACAAAGTTCACAAAATAATAAATTATGATCATAAAAATAATAAAGAGATGCGCCGTAGATTTTTACGATGCTCGAAACGATTAACGAACGCGCGGTCAAACGGTGACTGGCGAAACGTCAAAAATAAATATTTTAAATTCCCGTTTGTAAAAAAATACAAAAATAATTATTTATGACAAATAAAAATGTAAATGTCGACGTTCGTTCACACGAATTTATAAAATAATAATTATGACGTTGAATTCGCGATCGTCATACGCGTCGTGAAACTTGAGTTGTTACATTCCACCCACCTTAAGGGAACGCCGTCCTCGGTGCTTGGCCTTACTCTCCCGTCTCATCTTTCTTCCGTGGCATGACGGCCTCTCGTCATTGCACGTACCTCACACGTTCTTACCCAATAAAGATGCGATTTCTACTCTCTTTGACCTTTCGGATGAGAAGCCAATCAAAACGAATGGTAATTATACCAACGAATAAAGATAAAAGTTCAATCGTGTAAGCTCCCATCATAAGAGACAAAACAGGTTGCGAAAATATATTTGACAAAACCAAATCACGTTGTTTTAACTTCCATAGTCGCGCTCATCATAAGTGGCCACATACGTCGTGGAATAGTTTCGATTAAAATAAAATATTACGTCATTCTAACGAGAAAATCTCTAAAACGGATGATCGATCCAAACTGAATTGGCGATCATAAAAATAATAAAAACTGAGCGCGCTTCGCTTGCCAAAACCAAGAACGAAACTTCCGTCGCTAATGAAAATCAAAACTTACATTGCTATCTAATAATCAAGATAGACGTCAATATTCGAAACCGATATATATTTATATCATTATCCAAAATCAAAACACCCATGTCGCCTTCCCGGTCTCATTTAACAATGCCCACCGGTTGCAAAAAACATTCCGGAGTACCTATGACTCCATCAAACGCATCATAGCGCTAACATGTAAAATCACATATTCATTTAAGCACATAACCGCCTAGTAGTCATTTTAAAATGAACCTATGTTTCTATCTAGCTTATCATCGCTTCGCAATAGTCATGCATGCTTTCTATAAGTTTCAGCATAATATCCGTGCCTACTTATCAGGAAGCCTCAGCAATGGCCATGCTTATCATGCTGGTTCATACCTAACCGGTTAGATTGCTTATTATTCCTGGCTTGCCGGATGGCCAAGCCTCTTGGTAATGATCTCGACTAAATCATGGTTAAGTTTTAGCCAACCATGGTCATGCTTGTGGTTTAACAAGCCACAACCAACAATGGTCTACTAGGCTTACGTGCCTCTCAAACCAATCTTCATCTACATTCGGGCAAGTATACCCATCACTTACGTCCTCAGCCATATCACAGTAAAATAAAAGCGACCAATACGCTTGCTACCATTCAAGAGCACATAGCACATAAGACACATAAAGCACATAATTTGGCGGCAATGATTTTCTCTAAAACACATATTGTCAAGAGACAAATCGAAAACAATCAAGAAAATAATTGAGCATCATGGGCTCTGACTACGCGCGAGCTCACCCCTTAAAACCTATCTATATATGACATAAATACACCAAGGGACGAAATCACGCGAGATCAAGATTATGTATTAGAAACTTAGAATCATCATGATGGGATGTATCGGTCTTAGAACCGGAGATTTGTAACTTTTGGGGGATTTTGGTTGTACGTATACTACCCCCAGCATTGTTATTATTATGGTTATGAGATTATGATTATCCTTTGATTATGAGTTTTGTATGATCGTGGATGTTGATGTTCCGAGTGGCATTGTTGCTAGATTGACTTAGACCCCGAGTGTTGGGTGACTTTAATTGGCGAATCTTTCGCATGTGTATGTTACTTGCTTGCATAATCCATGAGTGGGTATTATTTTTGAAACTTGCTGTGACCGTTGACCAAACTGTATCTAATGATGTTTTGTGACTTGATGATTTTAAAACTGTGAATTGCAATAACGAATTTGTGTGTTGAACAAATGTCGTTGCGCGAATCATATTGACTATGTTGTATAAATTGTTTGTGTAAACAATGGAAAAATGTGTTTTCAAATTTCATAAACTGACCCTATGGTGTCAAATAAAATTTTCTTTTCAAAAAAAAAAATTCTTTTTAAATAATAAGAATGAAAGGTGGTGCTATCTTCTTTTCTTTCTTTTGAAATAATTTGATTTTTACTCTTTGAAAATTTTCTTGGAATTAATTTACGCATGTAGCATATGGAAAAGAATTGTTTTGACGAGGAAGGACATGATGTCGTTTGGTCCTCAATTATGCATAACCTGATCAACTATGCATGATTTAGGAAGAACCACGCTATGTCGAATAAATCGTCACCATTAAAACGCTTGGTAATTGAGATAAATGTTTGGGTCAAGCTTCCGGAAGGAGAAAATATTTTTACCCTGCTACGGATACTTATGCAAGTAACCCTATTCTTATCGACTGCGTGAAGAGAGTCTCATGCGAGTCATTATGACCAAGTCGTTCTGAAGAGGAAATACCTACGGTATTGTTCGGAACGAGTGTGTCTAGAAAGGAGTGAAGTTTAGTTCGTGGTACTTAAGATCGGTGATTGTTATGAAGACGTGTCAAGACCAAGTGTAGTCGGTGTGCTAGTGAGCAATGGTAGATTTAAGCTACCAAGGGTGTAAACCTAATACCGACGCTGAGAAGGGATTTTCTTGGAGATGTAAAGATTCCTTAGGTGGGTGGAAGCTAAGATGGTTAGTCATAAGGTTGAAAGTGAGAAATGGAGAAGTCTTCTCCTATATTGGATGTATGATGCCTTTGGTGTATCAACTGATGGCCGTGAAGAAGACTTCTTTCCCCGAAACGGAGTGTAGTGGTAGTATAGTTGTAAGTATACCTAATGACGTCGAAGATTAGAATAAGGCACTAAGCGACACCTGACTTAAGGTTAGTGATCCTTACTCCTTGACGTAACGACTTTATGTGCGTATGAAAGAGCAAAAAGATTGGAGACTCCAGACGAATGGTGAAGTCCGTTTCCATCCTGGAGGAACGATCGAAGTAGCTAGCGCCTTAAGCCGAACAGTATTGAAATAGGAATGTGCGTAGTCATCTCGACTTGATGAGTTGAGTCATATATGAATTCGAGGCGATGCGGTAGGACCGAGTCGACTATGTTAGTCGTGGTGCGTAAACGTCAGAATTTTGATTTTATTTATCGTCGAACGAGCAATGAGCCCACGATGCTCAATTATTTTCTTGATTGTTTTCGATTTGTCTCTTGACAATATGTGTTTTAGAGAAAATCATTGCCGCCAAATTATGTGCTTTATGTGTCTTATGTGCTATGTGCTCTTGAATGGTAGCAAGCGTATTGGTCACTTTTATTTTGCCGTGATATGGCTGAGGACGTAAGTGATGGGTATACTTACCCGAATGTAGATGAAGATTGGTTTGAGAGGCACGTAAGCCTGGTAGACCATTGTTGGTTGTGGCTTGTTAAACCACAAGCATGACCATGGTTGGCTAAAACCTAACCATGATTTAGTCGAGATCATTACCAAGAGGCTTGGCCATCCGGCAAGCCAGGAATAATGAGCAATCTAACCGGTTGGGTATGAACCCGCATGATGAGCATGGCCATTGCTGAGGCTTCCTGATAAGTAGGCACGGATATTATGCTGAAACTTATAGAAAGCATGCATGACGGTAAGTCATACTTACTTGTCAAACGGACGTATACCATATGGTAATTTAGATGTTACAGGTTAACATCTACATTAGGTATAATTATGTGTATTGAATTACATACATTGTCGAGTGTCATTGTCATGAACTTAGGGCAATCGTAATTACATTTTGAGATTCTGTATGGGATACATTATTTCACTCATTGAATTTTTGCGGTCCTACATTTATACATACATAAACCTATGAACTCATCAACTTTATGTTGACACTTTTAAGCATATATTTATCAGGTGAATAAGCTGCTTGACGTATTCGATTTGCATTGAAGCCTAAACTTTTCAAGAATACATTCATGGATTTCTATATACATGAAAACTATCATTCCTCGATGTACTATTTTAAGTCTTTCATTTTGATGCAAACTATTGGGAAAAATGTTATAACTTATTTATTTCAATCAAATCAACGAGAGTACTTTTCAAACGACTCATTTAGAGGTCGTTCTCTTATATCTTGTGCTATTGTATTATGAAGTAATGCCTCTGGTTACCATTCCGTTGTGACATATTTTGGGGGTGTTACGGATTGGTATCTAGAGCCAAGGTTATAGAGAACTAGGTTATATATTTTTGCCTAGACTATAAACGTTTTCACAAACATTGCATCACATAAAACTTTTCATGTGCATACACTACTTGCGTATACTATTTGCTTACATGATTTATATACCTGCTTACCGTATCTTGCGTATATTTCTACACTTGCCTTATATGCTATACTTATATTGTAACAACCCAAGTTTCACGACGCGTATGACGATCGCAAATTCGACGTCATAATTATTATTTTATAAATTCGTGTGAGCGAACGTCGACATTTAAATTTTTATTTGTCATAAATAATTATTTTCGTATTTTATTACGAACAGAAATTTAAAATATTTATTTTTAACGTTTCGCGAGTCACCGTTTGACCGCGCGTTCTTTAATCGTTTCGAGCATCGTAAAAATATACGGCGCATCTCGTTATTATTTTTATGATCATAATTTATTATTTTGTGAACTTTGTCGTCTTCGTTCCTTGTCCTTGGCCAAGACTCGCGTTTTAACAACATTAACAAGTTTACATTTTTAAATTAAATGAAGACACAAATGAAATACTAGTAAATAAAATTTAAAAAAATATATTGTGAAGCCCCCTAGCTCAACCTAGCCGATTTCCCAAGTAAGAATTGATTACCTCTCTATATACTTTTGATAATTCCAAGTTTAAGTAATGTTTTACACACATAAAAACACATAGTTCAAAAGTCTCCTTTTCTTTTTTTCCCTACTCTCTTCTTTGACGACACACACAAACAAAAGCCCCATCAAATTTTTTTTATCTTGGAAACCATTAATCTCAGCCTAAGGGTGGTTTAAATGATTATAGAACCAAAGTGGAAGTTGATTTTGTCTTCCAGTTTCCTCTTTTGTTGTACTCGTCGAAACCCACCAACACACACACATTGCCATTTTAATGTTTCCAACTATTAAATAGCCTTTAAATGATGATTTTATGATCATCCAAGAAAGAAAAATGTGAATAAATAACTAGTGGGAAGATTTTTGTACAAGATTTAATTTGTGAAAAGTTGAGGTTTGATTTTGGTTTTGGGTTGGTTTGGTGTTTGAAGTCACGGCCAAGGGAACAAAGAAGACGAGTTTGTCCATTTATCGGGTCCGATCTTGATTATATTAGCATTGTAAGCGTTCTTTTTATTTTTGTTTTTTATTGATTAATATTAGTCGTTGCATGTGATGAAATCGACAAGATCTTGCGCCGATTAGTTAGTTGATGTTATAAAAATATTTGAGCAAGTTAAATGTGAGTTATAGGCCATATTAGATATGCCATAAGTGAGATTTTTGGTCAAAAATGAGTTTTGGCCTAATTGGGAATATATATATTTTGTGCAGAAACTTTGGCACGGTAAACGAGGGTCAAGATTTCATGAAATCTGATTTTGGACATTAAAATATGGTAAAGCTTTCTTAGAAGATCGTTTTGATATAAGATGGAGCTTCTAAATCCTAATAACGAAAAAGTTAGAGCTAAAACAAGATATATATTTTGTTGTAAAAAAATTCAGAACTTGTATAAAATAATGGTTGCTGTCAGGAAATTAAACGCTCGTTTTGAGCACTTTCGAGTCCGTTTCCGCCTTCCGTCGAAACACGAAAGTTGCTTAGAATGATGTTTAACTTTGCCGAGAGGCTTGCTAGATTTAAAATCGAGTAATAACGGGTCAAACCCCAAGCTCAAAGTCTGCGTTTTTATCAAAAATGTCAAGGTTCCTGCAGAAACTTGTAGAGGCATTTTGGTCATTTTCTGTCGCGTTTCGGGTCTCGGCTAAAACTAAAAAGTTGTCCGGAATGTCGTTTTACATGAAATCCCTTCTTTGTCCGAGTCGTGAAAATGTGATATAACGGATCGTTTGAAGCGGGTCAAATTTAATTATACATATGTATAAAAAGTCAAATTCAATTAAAGTCTAACGTTGACTTTTGAAAGTCAACGAGTTAATACTAAACTTGTCGGGTATAATAAAAGTAATTGAACGCTATTATTACTACGAGTAAGATATTTTAAAACTTAACGAGTGATATGAACGAAGTAGATTCTAAAAATAGAAACTTTTGTAATAATCGGAATATAATACCGATATGAGTAATTAATAATCAAATTGAATGTCGAAGGTTCGACGAGATAACTAAATATTATCATAAGTATAATTGGATAACGAGACTTACTAAAAATGGTAACTTTTCGAAAATAGTAACTTTCTAAAAATAAAATTTTCCTAAAATAGAAAGTATTCGATTAAGCGATGTATAATATAAATAAAAAGGAATGATCGTAACCTAATATTGTGGGGTTTTAGTATCTAAGGCGCAAGTAGATTTCTCATCACATGTATGAAAATATATGTATATTATATATATATGATTTTGTTGATACGATGAACGTATCGTTGATTATACTTTTCGGCATAGTAATCGAGCGACATAAATTATAGGTCATGATCGTGTTCGTTGATTTTCCTTGGATTGCGTTGATTATTTGATCTTCGGCTTCGATCAAGGTGAGTTCATAGCCTCGCTTTTAAGTGTTTTTAAATGTTTTTAAACCCGCGAGGGGGATACTTACTTGTTTTGAAAATGAGAACGCAATGTGTTTTGATGATAAATATGATTCCATTCACTATTGAGTAGATGCCTTTTACTGTGTGACCGTTAATTGCCTTGTTGATGGTGAAGGCTAATGCATTAAATAGATCTATTGGGTTTGATAACCCTATCCGGGGTATGAATCATGAATTGAATAGCGAGCACCCTGTAACGGACATTTTGTAATAGTATGGGAGAAGATGCATACTTCTCGGACATTAATTCGTCCTGCGGGATGAATGTGTTAAGTGTCGGTACACGGGCTCATTAGTGGGAATACATTATTTATATAACTTGGCTTGCGAGCAATGTTATATGTTGTAGTTGAACCAAATATGCGTTCTGGTTGTTTTTGGTGTAAACTCTATGAATTCACTCAACGTTTTGTTGATGTTTTTAAGCATGTATCCCAGGTACATTGCTGTTGATGGCTGGATGGGATGGAACGCGGATATCAAGGACGGTGTTTTGGTGAAGTAATGTCACAAATTAAATTAACGTTTTAGAAATCAAGTCGTGTTGTGACTTTTAGAAATAATTTCTATGTTGGTAATGAGACCTATGTAACTCTGATCTTTCTAATAAATGAAATTGTGTTTTATAAACGTATCTTTGAATGTTTACTGGGACTCGCGTGCATGTATTATGAAGTAGCACCCCAAATGTTGTATTTTGATGCGTATCGTAGATTGGGGGTGTTACATATATAAAACCCTAGATTGTCACAGCACTATGACCACACCTCGTTCCACACCTTTTTATTCTCTGTTTGTCATCATATCCGATTTTAAGGATGAAATTACCTCCTCACCTGTTAGACCCGCACCACCATCACAAAATAAGAAGAAAAATATTTTTGGATTTTTATATTTTTTATAAGAACGAAAATAAACTTTCCGAAGAAAGGATCTTCAAGGCTCGAACACGAACAATCCCGTAAAAATCGCTACACCTCTCCCCGGCAACGGCGCCAAAAATTGATCACGTCCGAACACACTATATATAATATATAATATATAAGGAGGATATCAATAATAGTATAGTATAGTATTTCCGTCGGGTTCTAGATAAACGCTTTTAACCAAAGCAATTTCAAAAACCTTCCGGGTCGTTTCCTCGGCGAGAGGTGAATGGAAATCTACGTTCAAGTTGTAAATCGAGCTTGATTGTCATTTAAATTTTTGGTTTTGGTTTTAAACTATTTTTATACTAAAAATTAAACTAATATTAATTCTAAGATTTAAAACTACAAGATTATACTAAAATTGATCTAAAAGATATAAATGACAAATATGCTTGCTAAGTGATGTGAAATGTTCATCAAGTGTGGGCTTAGGTTTAACGAATTAAAATCTTTAGAAAACAAGTTTCAAGAAATTAAATGAAAAGTAACGTAAAATGCTTTTAAAAATAAATGACAAGTATTAAAATTTCATTAAAAGTAAATGACGGAATGTAAATTGGAAAATACGAATGACTATTATTTTTTTAGAACATTTTTAAACCCGCACTTAAATTCCAAATCACTAATCACTTAGCAAACACAAGTAAACTACTCACTACTCATAACGAAATTCAATTTAACAAACATAGCATTTAACGACAAAAATAAATCTACACTAAGCATGGCAAAAATCAAATAGGCAAACATATTATAAAACGATAAAATTAAATCTACTCTAAGTTTTGAAAAAGGATTAGAAAATGGAACCGAATTGGAGACCCGCAATTAAACGTAAACCACCCGATTTATTTAGCTAAAACAAATAATCAAATTCGGTCTAGCTAAATAAACCCTTAAGCTCCGCGCCTCTTGAGTAGACCGGTACAAAAATCACAAACAAACAAAACTATTAACATTTCATAATACAAAAGCAATTCGGTTAACTTATATTACTCGAAAACTAGGCCCAGGTAAGATTAACAAGCCCACACCAAACATAGCAACTTCACAGATCCAAACGTGGCCTAGAAACTAAATCTTAAAATGATAAACTTATCATAAACCAAACGCAGCCTAACAATCTAACTATAATAGGCCCAAATTCCAACTAACCCCAAAATCCAAATTCTACTTAACCAAACGAAAGCCCAGAGATGATTATAACACATGAGATTTTAGTTCCAATCATTTGAAATTCATAACAAGCCATGTTACAATAGTCAAGATTACCAAACAATTTATAAAATGACAAGCTGAAATTAAATCAACGAAAGAGCTCTTCACTCTAAATTGCCAAAAGCCGAGATCTAAAACTCAAACTATGATTCAATAAGCTCTTAAGACATCAAATAAGCAAACGAATTCCCAAGCTAAAAAAACTGGTTTGAAAACAACTTTAGAAACTAAGCGCTTAAACTTGGATCTAACTAAATGAGTCTTTACACTAGATAAGAGAAAAAGCTCAAATAAATTAAAACTAAAAGACGATCAAGCATTTAGAAACTTATCCACAACCTTAAAAGCCATGGAATCTAAACCGGTTATTCTTTGCCAACTATATAAGCCCAGATGAACACAAATAAGCTATTGCGAAATTTACACGAAACTGAAAATTGAGCTATGGAAATAGTGATTATAAGTTAAGCTTTATCTAGACGAATAAGCCGAGTAGAAAGATGAAAGAACAAGTAATAAGCCGAAACAATAAGCAAACAAACACCATTCTTAATAAGCCAATAAACTTGTTTACAATAAGCAACAATAAACTAAAAATAAGCACTAACAATAATCCTAATAAGCTATTTTAAAAGTTAAAAGCAAAAACTAGAAAAAGAATTTTTAATAAACTAATTCCTACTCTCAAATCTAACAGCCCCCATGAGGAGAGGAGCGTCTTCAATTTATAGCCAAGTTGAGGAGGTAATGTTGTAAATTCATCCTTATCATTGGAGTATTATGAACCAATCATTTGCTCGTATTTAGTGTCACACGGATCCATATATTTTGCATGTTAGATCGACTGTTGAAGTGAGGCCACGTGTCCTTTTTGAACAGCTTCATTCATACGCATTGGTGCTGTCCGTTTGATCATATATGTAATGCAAATTGAGTCTCAAAATTTCACAAATAGCATCTCTACGTGTCAACACCCTATTCGTCCCTTTCATTTTGAGTGGAGGAGCATGTGCAATTTGAGGAATTTATTTAAGCTCACGTGAGCTTCATTGCTTTCAAAATGAGTCCATTTTTTTATTTATCTTCTTTGCGTCAATTCCAAGTGATAACAAAATTGTCTTGGGCTTAGAATGGGCTTAAACTTTATTCATGGGCATAGTTAACAATGGGCTGGTCCGGCCTATAAAATGGGTCGGGTTGACCCATTAATATCCGGGGGCACCGTTGGACTCGTATTCTCGCGCTCATTCCATTCCCGTGCTCGGTTTTGTCTGCTTTGCCTTTGTTTTTGTCCATTTTTTTAATATCCATACCTGCACATACACAAACACAAAAACAAGCATATATTTGCAATTTTTATTATGTTTTTGGTCTTTTGAGTTCGTTTTTCATGGTAAAAGGTATGTATAAAATAGCGAATACCAAATTCCCCCATACTAAAGTATTGCCGTGTCCTCACGCAATGCTATAAGTAAGCACTTAGAAAACTAAGAATCTCGATCCCCCTCGACTAATTACCTCGAAAAGTAGCTAAGTGTTCATCGAGGCGAATTAAAGACTCAATAGCTTGAAAAGCCCCGCTTTTACCATTTTTTAAATGTATACACTTATTCCTACTAATATTTTTGTTTTTCTCTTTTTCTTATTAGATATATATATATATATATATATATATATATATATATATATATATATATATATATATATATATATATTTGTCTTTATATTTTAGCAACTAACTAATTTGACTTTCGTTATTTCATAACCATTAGGGATCATAGAACAAGATGCATTTCGATCCGAACTACACCAAAAGGATATATTCACGTCCCCGTTCTTTTTCACTCGCTCCAACAAGCTTTTAAATCGAAATCATCAGATAAATATAGTCAATATGTAACAATTCTCATATTATGTTATTTGGGAACTTTTCATCCCCGACAAATTATTATATCTCAGGTGAATGTGATATTTTTGAATTTATAACATGGGATTAAACATTTTGCAAAATACTATGTTTCACGTTCCACCCAAGAATAATGAGTTTGAAGGCGAGATCATCCCATGTAGCGACTTTCGTCTCGGCACATCCCAACCTTGAGGCTAAGTGACCAGGCTTTTGACACCCCACAGAGACTAGTATCGGACTCACGGACCTTAAAACCGATGAAGTGAACGAAATTTTGGCTTTTGTTGCTTTTGCCTTAATTCATGTCATATACCCTAAGGCTCTTTAAGACATAAATCAAGTAATATTATTTACACCATATACCCTTAGGCTCTTTAAGGTGAAAATAATTAAGCAACATTTTTCCAATCACTAATTTTATAAGTACCATATACCCTAAGGCTCTTTAAGGTACAAATAATTTCATGATTAGTATTACTTTTGCCATATACCCTAAGGCTCTTTAAGGCAAAAAGTAATAAAATGATTAACTCTACTCATACCATATACCCTAAGGCTCTTTAAGGTATAAGTAAAGCAATAAACATGTGATGCATATAATAAGCCAAAATTCGAATCATCGACTTCCAAATCAAAGGGAAGTTACTAAAAATTAAATTGAACCGGACAACCTTATTTATTAAACATTTATGCATATAAGTGAGACAAGCTAATGGGAGAAAAAGCCACAATTAATACTTATGAGCTTGAAAGAGCTCCAACTACTCCATGTTTAATATCATAACTTATAATCGACTCTATCATCTCTAGTTCTTCGCAATTTAAAATCTCTAAGAAAGAGACTCGCGAATGCTTAGCCTAGCGAATTAAGATCGGCACTTTAACAAGTCACATAGACTGGCAACAATCTCAACTCTAATAAATCGAGCTCGGCATAATGGATAAGCCTACATAAGACTAGCAACAAACTCGATTTAAATATGTTAAGGAAAAAAGCTAAGGTATAAAACCGGTCGGATCAAAATTTATTTCTCGTTCTCACCTTTATTTGTACAACACACTTATTTCATCACTTTATTCCAACATTTTTTTTCACTTTATCATGCACAAAAAATTTTAAATTTTTGCTATTTTTCACATAAATAACATATATTTGATGGAAAAACGGGTTACGTGAGAACAACGGTTGCAGGCATAATCAAATCGATAGATTCCCCCCCTATACTAAAACTACACATTATCCTCAATGTGAAACTGTCACCCCCATACTAATTTCAAGGCATAATTCAAGTATTAAGGGTTCTCTACGCAAATCTAAAGCCATTTATTAAGTATGCTAAAGATAAACGATAATCGATAAGATTAGGATATTGGATTCCCTAAATGATACGAAGCTTGAGTGTATGAATGGACAAAACCATGAGCACGAGAGCCTTCAAAATCCAGGTATCCTGGACATAAAACCACAAAACACAAAACACGAAAAAGGAAAAAGGCGGGCCCTTTCACATTAATTGTTAGAAAATAGGAAAGAAGATAGAAACGCTTGTTTTTGTTAACCGAGTCACGAGCTTGACTCGACCCCGAATTCATTGGTCCATGGGGGAGCAAGTGGAAAATAAAATCTCCATCGGACTTTCATTCAAGTGGTTTGGATAAACAATGAATTTCATGAAAGTTCCACTCCGATGAGATACACTCGGCATAAAAGAATGATAAACGGAGATGCCGGGGTCAAAAATGGTATCTTCATTCCCACAGGAGAGAAGATATGGAGGAGCAACTGGATACGTGAGAAAAGGAAAAAAGATCCATACAATATAAGCGAATAGAGGTTCACTTAAAAGTATGAAATCCAGATCCAGGTCAAGGGTGGGATGGGTGGGCAAAACATTAGGCACATGAACTCTTGGTTCTATTATTGGATAAATATCCCGCACCACATCCATAGTGAAATCGCCTAGCTCGGGTTCATTCTTAAAGTAGAAACAATCATACTCCGGTGGAGATATGATGTGAGTGAGTTCATCGGCGAACTCCTCATGATAAAAATCACTCCTATCGGTAGGAGGAAATGGATTGATCGAAAGATCAAAGATGAAAGAATCATATTGAGAAAAATCAGCATGAGTAGTGGTATTGCCACTACTCTTCTCTTCAATATGATTGTCATTGAGATAGAAAACTTCATAAACCGGAAGAGAATAATCAGAACGAGTAATGGTACCACCACTACTAATCTCTTCCATATTAAAGCAAAAAGTTTCAGATTCAGGTAAAGAATTATCAAAGGTGTTAGTCTTCTCCAAGAAAAGGTTAAGAGATGTGGAGGAAGACTTGGTCATCACATCTGAAGATGGAGTGAGATTATCTTTTAATGCTTCGATGTTAGCAATAAGGAGATTGACATTCAACAATTTTTCATGAAGGATATTGTCTTTGATTGTTAGAAGAATATCAATATCAATCCCTCCAACTTCTGAGATAACACTCTCCACCACCTCTAAGCTGACGATCTCAACATCGGGAGGTGATGCATCGACATAATCGATATCCTCACCGTAGGGATAATCGTCATCACTCGAAGTAGAATCATTGTTAGAATTGACGATAGTTTCAGAGTATTCTTTGAAAGCTTCAAGAGGGGCAGGGTTATCACAGAGAGGCACATCACAACAACCGTCGGAAATACCCTTGGACTCACTTGGGATTTGGACAAGGTTCTCGACACTAGACTTTATTACTTCGTCTGATTCCGTTGCTGGAATAGTGTCAAGATGCTCATCCTCCATTATGAGAGAGTCAACGGGCTCCTTGGTTGATAAAATGGGTGTGATTGCAATGGTATAGTCTTCGTCATCATCATAGCAAATGGGAATCTTCCAATATCGATCTTTAGCCGCTTGCTTTTTCGCAATTCGCTTTTCTTCTTCCTTCTTTTGCATAATTTGACCAACCATATCACATATGGATGTCATTTGCTCCATAAGCTTGTTTTGAGAATTAAGAAACTCATTTTGAGCATTCAAGATTGGATGATTGACGGTATATTGTGGGGGTTGAGTTTGGTCAAATCCGGAATAATTAGAATCATAGCAAGAATTTTGCTCATGATAATAGTCTTCATTCATCGGTTGACATTGAAAAGTCTCATGAGGACCCCCACAATCTTCACAACAAGGATATTGTTGTGGAAAACTTAGTGAAGTTTGTGGAAATCCTGATTGTAGACAAACGGGATTTGAGGTGGACAATCGTAACCATAATGAGAATCGTTCCTACATAACTCACAAGAGTATTGTACGTATTGGGGTTGTGGAGGGTGGTTTGCAAAACTTGGAGAATCGTTAGAAGAGTACGGAGTTGAAAAATTAATTGGTGTTCCATTTCCAATAGTACAATAAAAACAAACTCCATTATATTCATTACAACCACATTGTTGGTACGTACCCAAAAGACATTGTTATTGTAAACTTTGCAAATTTTGTAGGATCTCATTAAGGTTTTGATTGTAGCATGGTTTCGGATTAGAGATAATCAGAATTTGCGGTGGACAATTATAACCATAATGAGCACCTTTCCCACAAGACTTACAAGTACATTGTTGACAAAAGATATCGTTTAACGAATCACCACACTCGTAACAACAATTGTGGTCGATTAGTGGAGGACTTTGTGAAGAATTTACAACGGGGTCCTGTTTGACAACGAATGGCTCTTGAGGTGCACTAACAATGTTAGTGTTGTGATTGGATGATTCGGAAGTGTTTAGAATTTTGTTTTTATCATGAATTGTATATCAACCTTCATTCAAACACTTTCGTACAAAAGCACAAGATCAACAATATAGACCAAACGTGCACGGTAGCTCTCTAAAAATACGTACAAGAAAGCAGAGGAGTTGGTAAGCGCGAGGCGCTATTTAGAATAACCCTTCTCCTTTTGGGTGATGTTGATCAAACCCGCCTTAAACTTTGGTATTTTTTAAAATTTTTATATAAAAGAAAATAAAATGGAAATAAAATATTTTTGTATTATTTTTTTATATTGATAAAATAGAAAAATATTCACAAACGGAAAACGAAAACTTCACGAGGAAGGTTCTTCAAAACACTAATCTTCGAACGAAACACGATATTCGTAACACACTTCCCCGGCAACGGCGCCAAAAACCGATCCGCTCCTTTTCAACACATATGAATATATATAATATATAAATACGTAATAATAAGGAAGATAATCAATAATAGTATAGATAGTATTTTCCGTCGGATTTAAGAAACAAACTTTTAACCAAAGTTGTCTCAAAAACCTCCCGGGTCGTTTTCCCTTGACGAAGTGTGAATTGAAAATCGGTTAAGTCCGTGATCGCGCGTTTTGAATTGTCTAAAATGATTTTGATTTGGGTTCCTAAATCCTACTTGACATATCGATAATGTAGATAAAAGCATAAAAACGAGTAAAGTAATAAAAATAATTAAACATGTAAAGCTTTAAACAAAAATGAGTATTTAAAACGAGACAAATAAGCAAGCATAATAAATTCAATTTTAAAATTGCAAACTTTTAAAATTAAATCCTATATTAAAAGAAATTATTTTATTTTTTTTATAATTTATTTTTTTTTATTTTTTTTTTAAAAACATTAATCTAAATAAATGTCGCAAATTGATAATCTCTAATCGTATTTTAAATTCGCACTAATTTCTAACACTAAATGAGTAAATAAATCAACTAACTAAACATGGCAAACGTTATAACAAAGGATAAAAATAAGTCTACACTAAGCATGGCAAAAATCAAATAGGCAAACATATTATAAAACGATAAGTTAAATCTACTTAAAGTATTGAAAAAAGATAGAAAATTGAACCGAATTGAAGACCCGCAAATAAACGAAAACCACCCGATTTATTTAGCTAAAGCAAATAGTCAAATTCGGTCTAGCTAAATAAACCCTTAAGCTCCGCGCCTCATGAGTTGACCGGTACCAAAGTTCACAAAACAAAACAATCAAAATGTTAACACAATTTATATCCCAATCATTCTGTTTACTTAACAAGGATTCAATACAACTGGCCTAATCCAATTCAAACATGAACCTTCGTAAATAGTAGACTAACAACAATTCAAATGTAAGCCTAAGTAAGAATTTAACCTGAAACCCAAATAGTTAAATTCTACAAACCAAAAGCAACCTAATAGTAAATATTTATTACCAATCGAGCCCAAGATCTAAACGAAACACAAATGATTTTCGAGTTTGGACAAGAAACGAATTAAGTAAATGAAACTGTTTTTGAAGATTTATAAGCTACAAAAACTTATATTGAAAGGAAAATAAGCTATAAGATTATTATGCTAATGAAACTATTTTAAAACTACTAATAGGCTATTTTCGATTAAACCGACTAACAAAAAAAAACGAATAAGTTTTGATGGTATAAGCTTGATCCCATGATCGACTAAGCTATTAAGTAGCTTAATCGACATATGAAAATAAGCTTTCTGAAACAACCCCTAAACGGCTTATTCCGCAAATAAGCTAAGAAGAGAAGAAGAAAAGAAAAAGAGAAGAAACAATAAGCTAAACCAACACCTAACCTTATGAAAAGCTTAAATACCCTCTCCGGATAAGCCATAAGCTTATCCGAATAAAACAAGTAATAAGCCAGAAATAAGCTTATGAAAAGCTTAATATCACAACGCTCGAAATCGAAGAAAAGAAAGAAAAATAAGCCTCGAGTAAATATAATCCAATCACCAACTTCATTTCATTACTAATAAGCTTAAACAAATTACAATAAGTTGCTTACATAAAATCGAAATAAGCTAGGTACAATAAGTAGAAAAAGTAAAATAAGCTAATACAAATCTAAATTAAGCTAAAAATTAAAAACTAAAAAAATAAAAATAAATAAAAACTAACTACTAACTCCTTAAAAAATGAGGGGAGCGGGTTGTTTAAAAAGGGGTGTGAGGGGCTAGTTTTGGAAAATTATACAAATCATTATCCCATCATCCACCAATCATTGGTCTCCTTTTAATGTCACACGAATTTAGATATTATGAAAGAATGATCCAGCCGGTGTGAGAGCTCCACGTGTCCAATTGTCTAGCCTCATTCTAACGCATGAATATTAACAGTTGGATCATTTATTTGCAATGTAAACGAAGTTGAGAGTTATACAAATGCTTTGCCACATGTCGAGATTACATTGGCTCTCCAATCTTGTAGTGCACATGCACGTGATGGGTTTGGATTTAATTCCAACTCACATATTGTTGACGTCAACATATGAACCATAACAGATCTATCATTTTGTGTTGGGCTTAAGTTGACATTGGGCTGGCCCGACCCATAAAATTAGTAAGGGCTGGCCCAATAAAATCCGAGGGCACCGTTGGAATCGTGATCTTGCGCTCTTTCCAATCCCGTGCTCGGTTTTGTCCGGTTTTGTCTTTGTTTTTGTCCATTACTTTAATATCCGTACCTGCACATACACAAACACAAAAATAACATATTTTTGCAATTTTTTATTATGTTTTTGGTCTTTTGGGTTCGTTTTTCAAGGTAAAAAGTATGTATAAAATAGCAAATACCAATTCCGAATATATAAGAAACTTAAAAAACGGAGGTAAAACGAAGGAGATATGAATTTTACGAGATTTCGATAATTAAATATATAAAAAGTATTTTTATATATAACAGTTTATATAAACTGCTACTGTACAGATTTTTATATAATTTGTAGAGTTGAAGGTTAAAGTCTAGTTTAAGTTCTCGTGTTGTAATATTTTCAAGGGTATCAAGAAAGAATCACATTCAAGGGTTATTGGTTATGATCATCATGGTTTAAAAAGAGTTTCTTTCATGTATATTTGGTTGGGTTAAATTATAATTGTGGGTTGAAGAAAGCTAGTAGAAAGTTGTTAGGTTGATTCTTGTATTATCTCTATTTTCTTGAAATTTTCTTTATATTCATTATGTAATTTTCTGAGTTTATATGTATTTTATACATCCTACATAATTATTGTAAAAGGATTAGCATTGTACTTAATTTATTGGGACTAGAAACTTGATAAAACATGAAATTGTAACACTTGATTTGGGATAGAATTAGACCAGTAGGTTCTTGATGAATTCTGGAAAATTTCATGGACTTTGATGACTAGGGAAAAATATAGTGACATAGGTCTGTGTTTTAGCTCGGTTTCCCCGGGTGGCACTTGTCGTGACGATACCCGATGAATTCACTAGAAAATAAACGGTAAAAGTTGTCTGAAACTCCATACCAGATTTCATTTGATTATAACTCTTAAAATTTGTACAGAACATACTGGTTGGGTAAAAATAAAAGTTGTAGATGACTCTTTAACTTAAATTTTGACGCTTGAACCAGTCTTAACGGACATACGGTTTAGGAGATATGGCCATTTTACCGTGACTGTTATAAACTGGAATTCAATTAGCTTTGATACATGTTAGTTTATTGACCATTTGACCTCATTTTTTTAAAAACCGATGTGGTCGGACCCACATATCGGAAAGATAGACCCGTTTACCCTTTCGTAGGCATAAGAACCAAACCAAGACCATTTACGGATTAGGAGTTATAAGTTTTTGTAATGGGCCTTGATGTGTGCTTAAACACACATCATTTATACCCCGAAAAACACTATAATATGTACTAATAACACTAAAATATGAGTAATTATGTCACAAATATGTTTGTATTGTGTTATTATGTCTTATAGGTACAAAGGGTTGAAAACGAAGCAAAAACAGTAAATTTCTAGAAAGTTTCAACGACGTTTACGCTTTTACCAAGATTCAAACGAGGTCATAAAAATTCCCCGAGCACACCGATGGAAAGAGCATGAAATTACGATTCCAACGGATCCGGCCCCGCTCTAAGACTCGACCCGGTTCACCTTTAACGGGCCGATCAAATTTGCTAGTGATTAACTTGCCCAAACTCGGCCCAACAAAGTAAAGGATATAACGAAAATAATTCCATACTATTACAAGAATGATAGCACAGTCCAGAAGGAAAAGGGTGTTGCTGTTTGGTTCGTTGAGGCAAGAGGGGAGGGGTTCGAGTCCCATTCTCATTATAATTTTTGATATAACTCTGATTGGCTACGTCAGCTGCCACCTCACTCCATTTGGACCACTAGAAAAGTGACACGTGTCGCCCCTTGATTGGCAGATCACGCTGCAACAGCCTGGCAACAGCAGGCACTGGATCCTAGGTGCACTAATTACAAATGATTGGCTCATTTACTGAAACATGAAGCATTGATTGGCTATTATTATCCCATCTTGCTGGCAATATTCGGACAAAGTAAAAGACCCATACACCCCAAAGTTGGGCTATAAAATGGGGGCATCTTCGTATCTTTCTTTTCGTTCTTTCTTTTTTCCAGCTTTTATTTTTAGAGTAGTAGTAGTATTAGTTTTGTAGTTTTACTATCAAATTTAGTTTAGCTTATTTTACCTTATTAGGATTATTGTAAAAGCTCTTCAACTTATTTTAGCTTATTGTAATCGATTATTAGCTTATTAATCGAATATTAGCTTATTAATTGAAGATTCATAAGACTCTTGCCATGAGGACTTATTTATAAATAGGTTTTTACTATATTTTCATAAAACCCGTGCACTCACTAACTATTTTCATAGTTGGCCCGTTTTCTCATGCATTTCAGGTGATCATCAGTAAGTTTCTTATGAAGACATTGCATTATGGAGTCTCACTGTGTCATCACTTTTAGACTTTGTAATGTCAAGACGAAGCTTTTGTGAACTTGAAACTTATGTTTTAAAGCCAATGTTTGACTAAGAGAAATATTGTAATAAAGTAATAGTTATGTTTAATTAATGTATGGTGTTGTGCTATTACTATGTGCTTGTGCCTTGTGCTGTCACACTCTGTGTTTCTGTTTTAGCAGGGTGTTACATACCACTAGGTATGTGACTATTTGTTAGAAAGTGTGATTATTTATATGCATGATTCCTATTGGTTGAGTATCATTCAATATTTAGCGAAGGTCCCTATTTTTGTTGAATAGGCAGTGAGGTTGTATTATGTTGTAACAATCCGCATTTTAGGGTCATTCTACGACAATAAATATTCAACTATTTAGTTTAAAATTTTACACGTTCACTTTTAAATTTCAACCATATAGTAAATCGCGAAAACTAAAAAAATCAAAACTCAACGTAAACCGTCATCAAACAAATAAAGGTTTACGTCAAGCAAATGTTATATAATTATTACGAAGATAATTTATGACTTTTCAATTTTTATTTTTATTGGTTAAGTAAAACGTTTACGTTTCGCAATAAATTACATTTTTGCATGCATGTAAACCCTTAAACCCATCTATACTTCAACAAATACCCACACTAATACCCAATACCTCATAATTTTTATAAAACTTCTTCTAGAATCCATTTTGGTCGTCCCCTTTGTACACTACACAAGTAATAAAATCAAATGCTCCACTAATGTCACTTCTACTTAAACTCTAAACCACATGGAGGAGAGCACTTGTCCTTGTTAAGCTCTAAACAACTTATAAAACCATGGTATTTGTTAAATGGTATCTAGATATTTTGACTATAAATACAAGCCTAATGATGGTAATACACACACACACTTATTCACTAGCTAATAATCAATTTCTCTCTTGTTTTCATACCTCTAAACTCACGAAAAGATTTGGGTACCAAAGAAGTTCCATAATTTTTATTTCTACAACCATACAAGTATAACAAGATTGGTTAAAGGTTATTCTAAGGTGTTTACAAGTAAAGGTTTAAGTATAATCAAAGGGTTTATAAAAAATCAAAGCTAGGGTTTTTATAAAGGATTTTGGGTTGATGAATTAGGGTTTGATTGTGTTCACTTATTCTTTCATTCATACAAGGTCTAATATCTTCTCTACACTTTCATAATTATTTCATTCTTATAAATTCATATTTATTATTTTGTTACATCACCATTTAGTTATTATTTTATAAAGTTTATAAATAAATAATTATTTTGGACATTTTAAATGGGACATATTGGACATAAATTAGAGGACTTTAATTAGACACATATTGTTGTAATGGACAAGGTAAATGACTTATAATAATTAAATCTTAGTAAAATTTATAAAAATAATTTTTATAACTTATTAATTCGAACAAAACGTATTTTTTGGAATGGCATGATTTTCAATGCAATTTATAAACCTGAGATTAAAATACTATATTTCAAGACGATTTCGAATATATAAGAAACTCGAAAAACGGAGTTAAAACGAAGGAGATATGAATTTTACGAGATTTCGATAATTAAATATATAAAAAGTATTTTTATATATAACAGTTTATATAAACTGCTACTGTACTGATTTTTATATAATTTGTAGACATAATATTTTGATAGATCATCTCAATACGAAACCGTAGATATAAAGAACGCGCAAAACGGAATTAAAACGAGAAAGTTATGAATTTTTAAAGATTTCGAGAAATATACTAATTCTCACAGCTTTTAAAAAAGCTGTGAAAAACTATGGAAAACTGCAGATTTCGAAATCGGTGTTTTTGATGGCTTTCGGGTCTGATTCGGCTTAAGTGTAAAACTACAAACTTGTCCGGAACGATGTTTTACTTCGGACTTCAAGTTTTCGAAACATGGAAGTGCATAAATTATGATCTAGACATCAAAGAAACTAGATAACTTTTATATAAAATTTTCTACACTATTTTCCTGATATGAATAGTGTTGGTTCGTTTGGGCTATAAGAACCTTAGAAAATATTTAGCATTACTTGTATAATATTTATTCGCGGCTTAAAACCTTATAAATATAATTTTATAAAACATTTGAACTATATTTTTGACACTTTATAAATAATAAAAATATTAATTCAAACAATATCGACAATAATTATTTATCGGACAAAAACATTATTTTTACGGATACATATACTTGGACATTTAATAACAAGCACAACTTAAATATTGTTTCAACATTATAAATTAAACAAAAACTATTAGTGTCACACCCCGACAATGGCGGAAACTCGGAAATGCAACATAATGATCAATCACAACACAAGATACAAAATAGAGAAAACTACATTGCATAAACTTCAAGTGCTATGAAGACCATCAACCTCGAACAACCTCGAGTGATGTCCTAAATCGCAACTAAAATCCATAATCTCTTACAATTATCTGAATGCCCTCACAGGGGTCCATAATCCAAACTTAATCCAAAACGTCTAATTACTAGAACCAAACAACAAGCAAGCAAGACTTCAAACGAAATTCCACTCGGGATACTTCTAAGTCTGCTATAACAATCATCAAACTACTCTTCTTTCACTTCACCTGAAAAGGATACTCGAAAACGTCAACAATAATGTTGGTGAGCTCGTAGGTTTGACCTTAAACCCAAAAGTTGTATGCCATTATCTCAAAATAGTGGAGAATAGTGCAATATGATAGTGAATATATGCAAATCACTCATGAGTTAGCATTCCTGCTAATCATGTAACACAACCTAACATCCCCTCTAGTCGATCACCATGCCCTAGCATCCTCGCTAATCATGAAAAACATAATATGTCACTTGCGCACCTAAAGGGCCTACCAGCTGGAGCACTATATTAGGGCAAGACCACAATAGACATGGAAATCCTTGCCAATCACCCTTTGTAACACCCCCAAACTACGATACGCAGCGGAGCACTATATTAGGACAAGACCACAAAACGTTGAGTGAATTCATAGAGTTTACACACAAATAGTTAGAACGCATATTTGGTTCAACAAAACATATAACATTGCTCGCAAGCCAAGTTATATATAAACAATGTATTCCAACTAATGAGCCCGTGTACCGACACTTAACACATTCATCCCGCAGGATGAAATAATGTCCGAGAAGTATGCCCCTTCTCCCATTACTAACTACAAAATGTCCGTTACAGGGTGCTCGCTATTCAATTCAGGATTCATACCCCAGACAGGGTTATCAAACCCAATAGATCTATTTAATGCATTAGCGTTCGCCATCAACAAGGCAATTAACGGTCACACAGTAAAAGGCATATACTCAATAGTTCATGGAATCATAATTAGTATCAAAAACATTGCATTCTCAATTTTAAAACAAGCAAGTATCTCCCTCTCGGGTTTTAAAAACATTTTAAATACTTAAAAGCGAGGCTATGAACTCACCTTGATCGAAGCCGAAGATCAAATCATCGAAACAATCCACGGAAAATCAACGAACACGGTCACGACCTATAATTTATGTCACTCGATTACTATGCCGAAAAGTATAATCAATGATGCGTTCATCGTATCAACAAAATCATATATATATATATATATATATATATATACATATATATATATATATACATATATATATATATACATATATATATATACATATATATATATATATTCATACATGTGATGAGAAATCTACTTGCGCCTTAGATCCTAAAACCCCACAATATTAGGTACGATTATTCCTTTTATTTATATTATACATCGCTTAATCGAAAACTTTCTATTTTAGGAAATTTTTTATTTTTGAAAAGTTGCCATTTTTAGCACGTCTCGTCTTCTAATTATATTTAGAATAATATTTATTTATCTCGTCGAACTTTCGACTTTCAAATTGATTATCATTTACTCGCATCGGTTTTATATCCGAATATTTCAAAAGTTGCTATATATATAATCTACTTCATTCGTATCAATCGTTAAGTTTAAAATATCTTACTCGTAGTAATAATAGCGATTAGTTATTTTTATTATACCCTACAAGTTTAATATTAACCCGTTGACTCTCGAAGGTCAACGCTAGACTTTAGTTGAATTTGACTTTTTATACACATTTTATATGTTACTAAATCTGACTCGCTCCAAACGACCCGCTATATCACATTTTCACGGCTCGGACAAAGAAGAGATTTTACGTAAAACGACATTCCGGACAACGTTTTAGTTTTAGCCGAGACCCGAAACCTGATGGAAAATGACCAAAATGCCCCTGCAAGTTTCTGCAGGAACCTTGACATTTTTAATGAAAACGCAGACTTTGACCTTGGGTTTTGACCCGTTATTACTCGATTTTAAAACTAGTGAGCCTCGCGGCAAAGTAAACCATCATTCTGAGCAACTTTCGTATTTCGCCGGAAGGCCGAAACGGACTCGAAAGTGCTCAAAACGAGCGTTTAATTTCCTGACAGCAAACACAATTATTTACAAGTGCTGAGTTTTTACGCCGAAAATATATATCTCGTTCTAGCTCTAACTTTTTCGTTATTAGGAGTTAGAAGCTCCATTTTATGTCAAAACGATCCTCTAAGAAAGCTTTTTCATATTTTAATGTCCAAAAATAAGATTTTATAAAATCTCGACACTCGTTTATCGTGCCAAAGTTTCTGCACCAAATATACCTCTTATAAATCACGGCAAAACTCATTTTTGACCCAAAATCTCACTTACGGCGTATCTAACATGGCCTATAATTTATACTTAACTCGCTCAATCATTTTATAACACCATCTAACCGATCGGCGCAAGATCAAGACGATTTCACCACATGCAACAACTTATATTATTCAATAAACGAAATTGAACATAACAAAAATAAATAGAGCGCTTACAATGCTATACAAGCAAGATCGGACTCGATACATAGTCACAATTTTCCCTTTTGTTCCTTTGGCCGCGACTTCGGGTACAAAACCAAACCAAAACCCAAATCAATAACAAATCAATAATTCACACCCTTGTGGTCTCTCCCTTGGTTCGAACCCCCAACCGAACCCAAAAACCCACTTGCTTCAATAATATTCAACCTCACACAAAACCTTTTTGCATGTCCATTTTTATTGCATGGATGATTAAGCTATGACCATCTAAGCAATATTAATTAGCTAGAAAAATCAAAACAACAAAGGTGTTGGTTTGGCTTGCTCGGCCTAGGGTGACCAACATGCATGTTTATATATATTTTTTTTCTTTTTATTTACTTGTAAAACTTTGTGTAAAGTTTAATTTAAAAGGTAACTTGTACTCACTTTAAATAAAACGCGAGCTTTGGCCAAGGACAAGGAACGAAGACGACAAAGTTCACAAAATAATAATTTATGATCATAAAAATAATAACGAGATGCGCCGTAAACTTTTACGATGCTTAAAACGATTAACGAACGCGCGATCAAACGGTGACTCGCGAAACGTCAAAAAAATAACAAATTTCAAATTTCCGTTCGTAATAAAATAAAAAAATAATTATTTACGACAAATAAAAATTTAAATGTCGACGTTTGCTCACACGAATTTATAAAATAATAATTATGACGTCGAATTCGCGATCGTCATACGCGTCGTGAAACTCAGGTTGTTACAAAGAGAGTCGATCAAAGATGCTTGATAAACAAAATAATCCAATTTCAATAGAAAAGAAAATTAAGATTTCTCCAATTGATAATTCAAAGTTGAATAAGATAAAAAAAGATTTTGGTAAACGTTTTGTCACTCAAAAAGAATTATTTGTAGAACAAGCTTTCTGGTTAAAACATTCATTCTTTTCTGAAACACCCATTAC
>BQNB010011007.1:0-10353 GCA_026074375.1 Tanacetum coccineum
AGTTAAGTAAACTAGCCCGGCCCAAGGTCCATAAAAAGCCCATTAGAACCCATGGGCCGGCCACAACATGTAGTATATAAGCCCTTTCCTAGCCTTGGAGAGGGGTTGGTTGTTCCATATTTTCATTTTCCATCTTAATAAACTTCATCCATTTTCCATCCATTCTTTCTCTAACATCACAACCCACATTTCTCTCTTGTTCTTGGTTTGATCATAAGATTACATGATTCTACAAATTATCACTATTTATTTAATAAAAATATTAAATAAAATCATTTAACATTTTATTCAAAAGCGTTTGTTGATAACGCGAATATTTGAGTTAAAAATTCATTTTTATTTTCGGACAAGGCATAACAGGGTCACCAAATAAATAACATATATTTTTATAAATGTTATAAAAATATTTATTAAATACTATCAAGTAAATACTCATTTTTATCAGAAAAATGACTTGAAACGCAATGGCGCAAGTTTCGTATTTTGAAACATCTGTTAAGTCGCTCAAACGAGTCCCGAACGACTATTTTACAAAATAATACTCAAAAGTTACACTTTTGGTCCCTGGAAAATAGTTACAAAATGAACCCCAAACAAATTGAGACTTGACACTTTTATTTTATAACTTTTAATATAGTTATATATATATAAAAAGTTATATTCATTTTCATTTTATAAAAAAATAAACACACACATATTACACATGAACACACACTCTCTCTCTCATTTCCGGCAGCCACCGGCCGCCGCCGGCCACCACCCAGCCGCCGTCGCCGGAAAACTTTTTCGGTGGGTTTTCCGGCCGAAACCAAAATTGTTTCTCATCACCCGATCTATCCGATCCATTATGCCACTCGCCTCCACGCGCCTCCACGCCATCACCACCACTCAACCGCCGCTCCACCTTCGTCCCTACACCACCATCACACCGAAACCACCACCATAGGGTACGTGTGGTTATCTGTGCCGCACCAAAAAGGGTGCGTTTGAATTGATGAAAACACCACAAGGGTGTTTTGTTTCGGTGGTAAAACACCACCACCAAGGGGTGCGTTTGGTTTGTTATCCGGCACAAAGGGGGTGCGTTTGGGTGGCAGCCACCCATGAGGGTGCGTCGGGTTTGATAATTCACACCAGGGGTGCGTTTGGTTTTGATATAAACAGCCACAAGGGCGTTTCATTTTTCTGTCAGCCCCTAAAAGGGGTGTTTGCTTCGGTGGTCTAACCGACCACCACTAAGGGTGCGTTCAGTTTGCACCACAGCGGGTCCATTTGGTTTCACACTGCAAGGGTGCGTTGGTGTTGTGGTTTGCACCAGCCGTAGGGTGCGGTTGGTTTAATAAATGGCAGCGTTTGGTGGTGTCTCGAAACCACAAGGGTGCGTTCGGTTTGATTGTAACGGCACCGAGGGTGCGTTTGGATCCGGGTCAGCCCCAACTAGGGTGCGTTGGGTTGGTATTTGCATGGTTCAGTTGCATGGAATAGGGAAACACACATAAAGAGGCTGTTTTGGCGTTGAGCAGGAAACCAATAAGGCTGTGTTTGGTTTAACAGCAAAGCTGTAAGGGTGCGTTTGGGACAACAGAAATCGAATAAGGGAGTGTTTGGTTTAACAGTTTACTAATAAGGGTGTGTTTGGGATTATACAAATTGGCTAATAAATATAATATAAAAAGTTTATATTATAAGAACCGGACTAAATGGTGGTTAATGATTAAATAAATATAATAATAATTATTTTGTTTAGTTTAGATATGTATATATAAAAATATATTTATATATACTGAAAACACGAGGATATTGCAACACGGTTTGTTGAAAAGTGGAAAAACATTAGATTTTATAAATATGGAAAATGTTATATAAACGGGAAAGTCATGACGAAATTTATATAAATTTCTATATTTAGTAATGTTTTAACTAAACTTTCTATTTTTCTTAGAAAACCCGACAAAAGTCGAAGTTATTAGCTATAAGATTTTATTCATTATTATGCAATATAACCGCATACGAACTGAGAATTATACTTTTTACAAAATGATGGTACCGATTTTAGCCCAACGATCCACGCGATAAGACGAAAATTTATTTTTTAATATTATTTTATAAATTCCTGACTAGAAAGTAAAATCATAACTTTTGTAAAAACTTTACAAACATCGGTTGTTTAATTCATAACTTTGAGACATGTCTCTATCTTTATATAAAAGACTTTTTTATTTAATTAAATTTGGTGTCGGAAAATACTTAAGTTTAATGATGTATCAACACTTATTATATAAAATACTGGCAAAGCATTACATACGTCTCTTAATCTTTGGATTGTTTGTATTTTGTTACTTAATACGCGTATGAGTCATATGAGGTTTATTTTTCTTAGGTAATATATACTGTATATATTATCATTATTTTTGTTCACTTTTTAAGTTATTTTATTTCAACAAACATCCAATTTTTACAACTTGAAATTCTAAAATCTTTATCAATGTGCCCCTGTGTTAACCATTCATTGGGAAATCCAAATACATTATCCTAGGCTAGTGGGACTTAGCCGTTAAGATTAGTTGCAACTTCTTGATCGAGCCGCTTCGTCTTCCGTTTGTGTTGTGCATATTAGATGCCCATCTGTCAATCGTTCTACATCATCAAGGTGAGTTTATAGCCCTATGTTTTACTTGTTTTACATATATTTTGGATCCGGCCACTTGAGGTAAGAACTGCTTGTTGCAACAAATTCGTTTTACATGGTTGATTTATAAATTAGTTGTTACTTATTTACAATAGTATCGCTATGGGATTACCATTATTTGACTTTCATTTTTTGGTGTTCAAATACATACTTTGCTTTTGAAATGATTACGGATTAGCTTAAGCGGATTGAATTGATAACAAGTTACTGCCCGGGTGTTCTTGGAGGGGACACCGGTAACGGGAGTACATATTTTTATATTACTGCCCGGGTGTTCTTGGAGGGGACACCGGTAACGGGAGTACATTTTTTTTCGTTACCGCCCGGGTGTTCTTGGTAGGGGAACACGGTAAAGGGAGTAGATATCATTAAATAAAATGGCCGGGTGTTCTTGGAGGGGACACTGTATATGGGGTTATATAGTATACGTCACTCAGCTCATGAACTACTAAATCTCACTTGGAGGGTGAGCGCGAATGTTATGAAATAGATCTATTCGGGTGTGAATCCCCGTTCGGGTGATTAGCTATCACTGGGCAAACAAACGTTATAGCATGTTGTCCACGCGAATGTTATAAAATAGATCTATTCGGGATTGACAATCCCCGTTCGGGTGATTAGCTATCACTGGGCAAACGAACGTTATAACAGGTCGGAATACGATTGGTTGGGTCTTGCGAGGCACCAAAACAATACAATACATGAATACTTGTCGCCCATTTTGTATATAGTGGCAATAACATTATTTGAACAAAGTGGTTAACTATACATACGTTTTGGTGACTATTTGGGGATTTAAATGGTCATGCATGCTTTACAATTTTTGATTTCTAAAAATCATACATACATTTTGGAAGAACATTTAAGGATTTAAACGGTCATACCTACTTTACGGAACTTTGGTTCAACATTTATACTTTCATACACTTATATTGGGTATCATCTCACCAACTTTATTGTTGACACTTTTTAAGCAATGTTTTTTTAGGGGAATGATGCTCGGGATTATTTGATGTTGCATGGTGTCTAAAAAATGGACAAGATTATCAGTCGCATGGATTTCTACTTATATACAAATGATCCACAAGAATCTCGTTGTATCGCTTTTCGTGCTTTTCAATTGTGATTGCATTTATGGGACAAATATCATGTCAATTTCAGGGAAACATCAACGAGATTACTTTTCAAACGACTTATTTAAAGGTAGTTCTATTGTATCTTGTGCTGTTGTATTAGTGAATAACGCCCCCGGACATAAGTTCCAATGGACACATTTTTGGGGGTGTATTACAATAAGTTCCCAGAGCTTCGTATAAACCCTTGTACAACATTATTTGTTGGACAATGGGTTTCAGAGAGGAATAGTTAGACAGACTTTGTGTTATCAGAAGGGTCATAAGGAGGATATTCTGTTTAGTTCAAGTGTTTGTAGATGATATTCCGATTTTGGCTCTACAAAGAAGTTATTATGCACTGAGTTTGAGAAGATGATGCATACGAAGTTTCAAATGAGTTCTATGAGAGAACTCACATTCTTCTTAGGACAGCAAGTAAAGCAAAAGGAAGATGGGATTTTTATTAGTCAAGACAAGTATTGACTGAGATTTTGCAGATAATTTGTTTACTGATGTCAAGACAGCCTAAGCACACCTATGGAACTCAAAAGTCTTTGCATAGGATGAAGATGTGAAGAAGTGGATGTCTCATTTATATAGGATCAATGCTTGGTTAATTGATGTATTCTTATTCCTTCAAGACATATATTATGTTGTATTGTGTGTTGTTGCTTAAGATACCAAGTCAACCAAAACGTGTCAATCTTCATGCTTGTGAAAAAGAATTTTTAGATACTTATAAGGTATCAAACCTAAATTGGGCCTTTGGTATCCAAAGATCACTTTTGATTTGTTAGTATACATCTAATAGTGATTATGCTGGAGCAAGCTGGGATAGGAAGTCTAAACATGAGGGGGTTTTTTTTTGTAATCTTGTTTATTTTTTCATACTCGTTGGTAACACATTCTTTAGACTCACACTCCTATTAAAAATCCCAACACCCATCATATATAAGAATATGATCAACCTAATATAGATTACTATATATTTAAAATCCTCACATACAATCAAACTTACCCCATAAAACATTACCCCTCAAAAAATCCCACCCTACAAAAATCACCAACCCCCAACCAAAACAACCCCCCCCTCACACTGTCTTCAATTCCCAACTATACTATTAGCGCGATATCTCGCCCATCCCTCTAATCACCCCATATAAACCCCACATCCTCCCCATACTCTCAACAACCCCCCCCTTCCCAAAAATCATACCTCTTAAACCCAATCAATATACAATAACCATCACCCACCAACCTCACAAAAAACACAAACATAAACATACTCTAAATTACAAATCCATATCATAACATCCCACAAATAAGGAGAAAACCTTCAAAAAATGTCTCTAATTTTGTCTTCTCACATATGATAGAGATTCCGCAGATCTAGATTACTTTATGAAACATATTAGAGATGGTACTATTCTCTGTATGTGTATGTGTATAGTACTGTATAGTTCAATTTTCTTACCAATATGAATAATTCTTTAATCTATAGATCACTATATTCATATTCTATAAGTCATACTAACAAATATTAACACAAGTGTATTAATGAATTCTATTTGTTAAGTGAAACGTACATGATGTGTGTGATCATTGTTATTGTGTGATGTTCTCTAGTATCAATATTCGTGAATGAGTCATTGTGTGTGTCAATTTCTCAAGTATAATTATTGTGTGTCGCGTGTCTATCCTCAGTGTCGTTTTCTAAGATTCTTTTTATTATATAAAGAGAGGAATGTGAAGTTATGTTGAATAACTAAAGAGAACTCTCTTTCCCCAATCATGTATACCCGCATATTAATGGTTTTTTGTAATAGCTTTAAACATAATAGTGAATGTTCCTATATATTATAGTGTAAAATTCTTCATCTAAGTGATTCTTCCAGTGTGTGCTTTTTTCCGATATATATCCCATTTTTTAAGTGTAGATTGATCTTATTATTAACCCATCTGCCTACCTAATCTGGATTAGTTATCTCTTATTTGAATTATCTTTCTAATAGAGAAGATGTGTTTGTTTCAAACAATAGGCAATCTATCCTTTACTCGTGTATTATTCTTAAACTACGTAATGTGATATGTGATAAAGATGTGTGCCGCTGCAAATTTTGCGCGCTTCAGCGAACGATGATTCCACAATGTTCATGTAATTTGCAAATGGTGAGATTAGATATGTGTGAGTACACGATATCTTGATGTAAACAATATCTTAGAGAGTGTAATCTAAGTTGGATTTAACCATAAATTATCACCTAACAATAATCACTAACCCAAACCACATCAACTACCCTAACATACACTCACCAACACAAATCATCTATCATAACATTCCATTCCACCCAACCACATAATTTAACCAATCCCTAAATCCTTCACCAAATACTTTTACAAAAAACCACCCACAAATCAACCTTTAAAAACCCCACACCAAACCATCAAACCAACCCAAAAAAAACCACCCCCCACCCCAACACTTCCCAAATCTTCATCACCCCCTCCCCTCCCAACCCTCAATCTCTATATCACACCCCCCCCACCACACCCATCGTCTCCTCCCCTCGTCGTCTTGCTCACACGTCACTACTATAAAGATGTAGATATATATATAGAGCTGCCTCCCCCCTATTTTCTACGAGAGTACGTCTCGAGCTCTCTCTCTCTCACCAGTTTTTTAGACGCGTATGTGCTAGTAACGAATGCGAGAGAGTGGTGCATTAATAGAGAGATGTAGTAGAGAGAGTAGCTGCGCATTTTTCATAACACGCATATCACCACCACCCTCCACCTATATAATGGTGTTGGTTTACCAGAAATTTTGATTCACGTTGTGAAGATAGCTCTCGTGTGTGTGTGTTGCATCTAGCTACCAACGAATGTGTCATTCTTGAGTAATTCTGTTTTACAGTCAAGTCGAAAAACTGAATAGAGGTGAATAACACATAAAGCCTGTGTGGCTGGCAATAAGGTGATCATTACGAAGCGATTGTAGAGATTGGTATAGTTGTGAATTTTTGTACGCGGAGTATTGTTATCATAGGGCATGTCAAAAGATAGACCTGCTGAAGGCCCCCCCCCCCCCCCCCCCCCCCTCCCGTCCCCCCCTCGTTGATTGTTCTACCCAATGTACAATCTTTTTGAACTCTTACATAATGGGGTTTGTTATGAGGAAAACTTTCACAGAAGGCATTCTTTTCCCCCACAATGGAAATTCCTTATTCATATGATTTTACAATGTCTAAGCTCTAAGACTACTGCATGGAATGAATTTAGTAGCATTATGGCTTCTGCAATCATCTGTTTAGCTATAAACCAGAAGTTTAACTTTTCAAAGTACATATTTGAAAGTATGGTGAAGAACTTGGAGAGGGTGTTTGGTAAATTCTTAATGTATCCAAGATTTATACAAGTCTTTTTGGATAAGCAACTAGAAGGGATGTCAAATCACAAGAGGATTCATGTTGCACCCTCTCACACTAAGATGATATTTGGAAACATGAAAAGGGTAGGAAAAGGTTTTTCTGGAAGGGAAACACCCTTATTCCGTACCAATGATGTGCATGCTCAAACTGAAATTGGGTTGAGGTCTCAGCAAATGCCACAACCGATCCCCATCACACACCACACTTTATTTCAACATAACATCTCAACCTCAAAAGACTCAAAAACCTAGGAAGCTAAAGAGAAAGGACACTGAGGTACCTCAGCCTAGTGGTCCTACAACCAATGTAGCAGATGAGACTGTCAATGAGGAGATGGATGATAGTTTGGAAAGGGCTTCTACTACTGCTACTAGCTTAGATACAAAGCAGGATAGGGGTAACATCAATAAGACCCGATCCAAGGCAACACCTAATGAACCAAGTTCCCCAGGAACTAGTTCAAGTGGTGGTCCCAGGCGCCAAGAAACCATAGGGGATATAATTGCTCAGACTAGGTCTGAGAATGTATCTAAACTTTCCAATGATTCACTGCTCGCAGGAGTGAACACACCTTGAAGTGATGAGGATAGTTTAAAACTAAAGGAATTGATGGAATTATGTACTAACTTACAAAATAGAGTTATTAATCTGGAGAAAACTAAGACCTCTTAAGCTCAGGAGATTACAAGTTTGAAAAGGAGGGTCAAGAGACTAGAGAAGAAAGGAGGGTCAAGACTCAAGGGCTTAGAAGATTATACAAGGTTGGTTTATCTAGAAAAGTGTAATCCTATAAAGATGAAGGTTTGGGTGAAGAGGATGCATCCAAACATGGGAGGATTGATGATATTGATGCTAATGGAGACATTTACCTAGTCAATGTTGGTGATCAGGAGGATGCATCCAAACAGGGGAGGAAAATTAATGATATTGATGCTGATGAAGACATCACTTTGGAGAATATTCATGATGCTAAAATGTTTAATGTAAATTATTTACATGGTGATGAGGTGTTTGTTGAAAAAGAAGTTCCTGTTGAAGAAGTAGTTAGTGCTGCTGAAGAAACAGTTAATGCTGCTACAATAACTGAAGATGAATTAACTTTGGCTCAAGCACTGGCATAATTGAAAAGTGTAAAACCTAAGGTTACTACTGCTATAAGAGCAACTATTAAAGGAATTATTCTTCAAGAGCCAAGTGAATCAATACCAACAACAACAACAACAACAACAATTCCTTCAAAGGACAAGGGTAAAGGTATAATGGTTGAAGAACCTTTGAAGATGAAGAAGAAAGATCAAATCAGCTTTGATGAACAAGAAGCTATAAGATTACAAGCTGAATTTGATGAGGAAGTGAGGCTTGCAAGGGAAAAAGATGAAGCCAATATAGCCTTGACTGAAGAATGGAATGACATTCAGGCTAAGATTGAGACTGATTATGAATTGGCTCAAAGACTGCAAGCAGAGGAGCAAGAAGAGTTGACTGTTGATGAGAAGGCTACACTGTTTCAACAACTCTTGGAGAAAAGAAGAAAGCACTTTGCAGCTAAGAGAGCAGAAGAAAAGAGAAATAGACCACCTACAAGAGCTCAACAAAGGAGTATTATGTGTACTTACCTGAAGAATATGGCAGGATGGAAGCCCAAAGACTTGAAGAGCAAGTCCTTTGCAAATATTCAAGAATTGTTTGACAAAGCTTTCAAGAGGGTGAACACCTTTGTTGACTTCAGAACAGAGTTGGTGGAAGGCACTAAAATGGAAGAAAGTTCCAAGAAAGCAGAAGTAATGGAAGAAAGTTCCAAGAGAGCAGAGATAGCATAAGAAAGCAGTTCAAAAAGAGCAGGAGATGAGCTAGAACAAGAGAATGCAAAGAAGCAGAAGGTGGATGATGATCAGGAAGCAGCTAAGATGAAAGAGCTCATGAAAATTATTCCTGATGAAGAGGAAGTAGCAGTTGATGCTATACCTTTAGCTACTAAACCTCCAAGCATTGTTGACTGGAAGATTGTTAAAGAAGGAAAGATCAGCTACTATCAAATTATAAGAGCTGATGGAAGTTCAAAGAGGTACTCAGCCTTTATTCAGATGCTTAGAAGCTTTGACAGGGAAGATTTGGAAACTCTGTGGAAATTGGTTAAAGCTAAGCATGGGTATACAAGGCCAGAGGAGGGCTATGAGAGAGTGCTATGGGGTGATCTAAAGATAATGTTTGAACATCATGTAGAAGATGCAGTGTAGAGGAATCTACGAGATAGTAAAGTGTTGGTTTGGAAGCTATTTGATTCTTGTGGAGTATACCTTATGAGGTTTTAAAATCTACATGTCTTTATGTTAGTAGAGAAGAGATATCCCCTTACACCTGCTACAATCACAAATATGCTGAATAAAAAGCTGCAAGCTGATCATTTGAATGAAATGTGTTATCAGCTTCTTAAGCTCATCACAAAGCAACTCAAGAATCAATGAAGTGTTTGGAAGCATCCTCCCGGTGATTAGTGAAGCTTTTAATGAAGAAACTTGATGATTTTGAAGATAAATATCAAGTTTAGGGGAAGATTGTTGGGATTAAAAGACTTCTTGATGATCTTAGAGTTATTTTTGTTAAGGTATTAGTTACTACTATTAGTAATGTTAGTACTGCTAGAGTAAAGTTAGTACTGTTAATGCAACTTAGTACTGCTGGTGAAGATTGAAGAAAACTTTCTAAGTAGTTAATGCTGCTTGTACACAGCTAGTGTTGCTGGTACAAAAGTTACTACTATTGGTGTTGAAAGTTAATGCTGCTGGTATAAAAGTTACAACTGCTGAAAGATTACAACTGCTGAAAGGATAAAGACTGCTCAGAGAAAAGATAAAGATTACTTATGAGATATGTATGAGATATTTTTGTAAAAGATACGTATAAGTTATTTGTTTAGAAGATCATGATAACTTAGGAAAATATTGTAATCCTATTAGGATTCCTTGGAGTATAAAAGGAGGTCCTAGGGTATAGAATTCTATGTATCAAAGTATCAAATCAAGTCATTCATAGAATTGTCTATTCATATTATTTGTAATAATAATATTGGAGCTTTTATTGTTGAATTAAATTGTGTTCTTGTGTTACTGTTTCATTGAAG
>BQNB010011007.1:11037-32109 GCA_026074375.1 Tanacetum coccineum
TTCCTAATTCAAGTGATCTGTTTTCTTAAAATGTCTCATATAGAGGTCGTTTTGTATTACTTAGAAGTATGATAATCATGAAGTCACACTCCCTCGGTTGCCATTATACTTTGATATTTTAGGGGTGTGACACTAATCAATAGGTATGTGTTACTATATGTTTCGCAAGTGTTTAGAAAGTCTAAAAATGTCCAAAAGTGTCCGAAAACTCATTTTACTATTCACATCGGCACACTATTCATTCGGTTTTGTCGAAAAATGTTTCAAGTTTCATTTGGCTATAACTTGGTCGTTTTAAATCCAATTTTAATGTGCGATATATGAAAAACTATTTATTCGAAACGAGCTCTCCAAAAACTACTGTTACGCCTAATGAAAACATTTTTAGGTCGACCAAAACCTCAAAACAAATTTGGGACAGCAAGCACTTTTTGTCAAAAATGCAACCAAAATCCACCCAAACTTCATAATAGTGCCCAATCTAGCCTAATATTCATTCACAACTAAACCACAATGAAACCACACCTAAATCTAACCTAATCCCTTCATTTCTATTGTTGAAACACTCATCAACTCTCATCTCACCAAGAACATAATATTTAACTAGTAAAATAAAGTAGTATCAATATTATTGAAATCTTGTCTTTAAAATCTTTCAAAAATTGAAACACAACATATGTATGTATGGATCTTGAACATATAAGAAAGAATATAGGAAAAATCACAAAGAAAGATTAAAGATACTAACAAGTATTAAGAACAAGAAGTAATAACACAAGATCTATACCCAAAATCAATAGATCTTGAAAAACCCCCAAAATAATAACCAAACCCTAATTTGTAGATCTTGAAAATACTTGAAATCAAAAGAAAACCTTCTTGGAATAACCTTGGATCTTGATAAAATAAAGTATAGAATATGTGAATCTTGCTAGAAATCAAAAGTATGGATAGTGTGTGTGCTAGTGTGTGACGTAGGCAAAGAGAGCAAGAGAGGGAGAGAATATGTTTTTGGGGAGGCAAGGAATGTATGAAATGACCTAAGTCTTGCAAAGTGAGGTTTATATAGTGTGTGAACTAGGGTTTAGGATATTTTTAGAACTAGGAATGGGTGACTAGAAAAAAGAGTGAACCAAGGACCTTATAGTCCTTATGGTTCGTCCGATGTAGGCCGGGGGAGGAAGGTTCAAGCAAAGCAACTAGCCATGGTTCTATGTTTAATTCAAATTCCATAGTGCTATAGTGGTCCAAGGGTATACATGTGAAGTGTAAGAGCCTTTGGCTTATAGTGAGGATAAAACAAGCATGTCACTATCCCTTCTTAATGCATGCATGTGATGGTGTTTTGTCTTGAAAATTTAAAAGATGCTCTTGATTTATTTAAGTGTGTGTATGCGTGTGTTTTGAGTATAGGGGGAGGGATAAACGAAATTTTTGGCTTAACAATATGATATGGACGATAACTAAAGTTTACACGAAAAGATTTCGAGTTTCCGAGGTTCCGTTAGGTCAAAAACGCGAAAAACACAATTTAGACAATAAAGCGTAAAAATAAATATCGGGAGTGATCGTAAACTACGAAACACTTAGAAAAGATAAAATAACTCATATAATATCTAAACTAATGAATATCCGATGCCGGAACGCGTCCGATGATGTTTTTCAGATTTACGCGGGTTTACTTCCCGGTAAACCGCCAGATTCAAACGTAACGTATAAAAGTCAAAAATAATTGTCGAAAAAGTTTAAAATATTGACCGAAAATTCTCGGGGTGTGACATTCTTCCCCCGTTAAAGAAGCTTTGTCCTCAAAGCTTAAGACGTGGACGAAGGGTTAACGAAAAGATGAGGGTACTTTTTCTTCATTTGGTCCTCGCGCTCCCAAGTAAACTCGGGCCCTCGTCTCGAATTCCATCGGACCTTCACGATTGGAATGCGGCTTTGCTTCAGCCGTTTAACTTCTCGATCCATAATTTCAACTGGTTCTTCAATGAAATGGAGCTTGTCATCAATCTGGATCTCATCCAACGGAATAGCTAGGGGTTCGTCTACGAAACACTTCTTCAAATTGGAAACATGAAAAGTACTATGAACTCGGCTTAACTGCTCTGGAAGTTCAAGTCGATAAGCAAGCGTTCCCACTTTAGCAATAATCCTGAAAGGTCCTATATAACGAGGGTTCAGCTTCCCCCGTTTGCCGAAACGTATCACCCCTTTCCATGGCGACACTTTCAACATGACCTTGTCTCCAACCTCAAATTCTAATGGCTTACGCCTCCTATCGGCATAGCTCTTCTGCCTATCTCGGGCAGCTTGAATTCTCTTTTTGATTTGAATGATCTTCTCAGTTGTTTCATGAACAATTTCCGGACCAGTGAGCTGAGCGTCTCCAACCTCAGCCCAACAAATAGGCGATCTACATTTTCGGCCGTAGAGAGCTTCAAACGGTGCAGCCTTGATACTAGTGTGATAACTGTTGTTGTAAGAAAACTCCACCAAAGGTAGGTGTCTATCCCAACCTTTCCCAAAATCCATCACACAAGCACGTAGCATGTCCTCCAAGGTTTGGATGGTTCTCTCACTCTGACCATCAGTCTGTGGATGGTAAGTCGTACTCATATCCAATTGAGTACCTAGGGCTTCATTCAACGATTTCCAGAAATGAGAGGTAAACTTACTGTCTCGATCAGAAATAATCGAAACTGGCACTCCATGCCTCGAGACTACTTCCTTCAAGTATTGTCTCGTCAACTTCTCCATTGAGTCGGTTTCCTGCCTTTTCACTCCAATCAAACTTCATGTTCTTTTGAGTCAGCTTCGTCATAGGCTTGGTAATTTTTTAGAAACCTTCGATAAATCATCAGTAATAGCCAGCAAGACCTAGAAATTGACGAATCTCTGTCAGAGTCTTAGGCGATGCCCAATCCTTGATTGACTCAATCTTAGCCGGGTCTACGTGAATGCCCTCACTATCAGTCACGTAACCAAGAAATTGTACCTTTGATAGCCAAAATTCACACTTCGAAAACTTGGCGTACAATTCCTCCTTCTTAAGTAACTCCAAAATTAACTTAAGGTGTTCTGCGTGCTCTTCCTTGCTCTTGGAGTAGATCAAGATGTCATCAGTAAAAACGATCACGAATATATCTAGGTACGGTTTGCACACCCGATTCATCAGATCCATGAATACCGTCGGTGTGTTGGTCAATCCAAACGACATCACCTGAAACTCATAGTGACCGTAGCGTGTCCTAAACGCTGTATTTGGAATGTCTTCCTCTTGAACTCTGAGTAGGTGATAACGAGATCTCGGGTCAATCTTAGAGTAGACTCTTGATCCTTGCAACTAATCAAACAGGTCGTCGATTCTCGGAAGTGGATATCGGTTCTTCACCATCAACTTGTTCAGTTCATGGTAATCGATACACATCCGAAAAGATCAATCTTTCTTTTTGACAAACAAAACCGGGGCTCCTCAGGGTGAGAAATTCGGTCTTATAAATCTCTTGTTAAAAATTTCTTGTAGCTGAGTAGACAATTCTTGCAGTTCCGTCAGTGCTAATCTATATGTAGCTCGGGCCACAGGTGCAGCACCAGGGACTAAGTCAATTTGAAATTCAACTTGTCGCGTTGGCGGTAATCCAGGTAAGTCCTCTGGAAAGACCTCCGGAAAGTCTCGTATAGTCGGCACGTCCTCAAGTCGCTTCTCCTCCAACTTGTTCTCGATTTCCTTCTTCGTAACTTGTGCCAAAAAAATTGGGCAACCTCTCTTAATATTTTTCTAAGTCTTAGTGCACGATATAATGCTCAACTTCGACTTTTCTCCTTTAACGTCTCTATCACCTTGAACAATCAAAACTTCATCTCCAAAGGGAATTCGCACAATCTTCTCATTACAAACAATCACCGCATGATGGTTCGCTAACCAATCCATGCCGATGATGGCGTCAAAGCTTCCAAGTTCTACCGGCATTAGGTCAATATTGAATGGGTGACCTAATAATCCTAACATACAACATCTAAGCACGGTATTGGTTTTAGAAATTCTTTCGTCGGTTAATTCGACAACATAGCTAACGTCTAAAGTATCGGGGGTTATATCAAACAAAGTACTAAATGTAGTCGATACGAAACTTCTATCGGCACCTGAATCGAATAGTATGAAAGCATAATGATTGTTGAGAAGAAACGTACCCTTGACGACATTTGAATCGGGGTTAGCGTCTCCTTCACCTAGTACATATGCTTTTCATCTTGCTTCACCAACTCCATTCTTGTTTTCAGCTTCGTTTCCACGGTTTTGATCCTTTAACTTTGGGCAATCACTTCTGTAGTGTCCTTGCCTTCCACACTCAAAACAAGTTACAACCCTCTAATTCACTACTTGACCCCTCTAAGTTGAAGTAGTAGAGATTGTGACCTTACAATCCCGGGTCAAATGCCCAACCTTGTTACACTTCCCACATCTCACTGTACATGGTCCTTCATGGTGAAGCTGACACTTGGTACAGAGAGGTAACAGTCCACTATATGGTTTCTTCTTATTGTTGCCAGTCGTATAGGCTCTTGCTACATTTTGACCTCCTACATTTGGCCTTTTGAATGGTGGTTGTTGACCATGGTTGTCTCTCTGATTGACCTCCAATCTTCTTTTGTTTTTAGCGTTTTTCACAGCATAACCTTTCAACTTTTGGTCTATTAAGTTGTTAGCGATCCTAACAGCATCTTGCAGTCTTGTAGGTTCAGCAGCATTTACATTCCTTTGGATGTTATCAGGGAGTCCTCCAATGAATTTCTCAACCCGATCCTCCTCCTCGGGGACCATATTGGTGCACATCATAATCAACTCTTGAAATCTCTGAGTATAAGCAGCCAAATCATTGTTCTTCACGGTTAAGTTCCACAGTTCAGTTTCCATTTTTTAAATCTCATTTCTTGGGCAGTACACTTTAGTCATTATCTTTATGAGCTCTCTCCATGACATGGCAAATGCAGCCTCAGTCCCAATAGTCCTCTTATATGAGTTCCACCAAGTTAGTGCACTGTTTAACAATGTGAAAGTAGCATACTTAACTTGGGACTTCTCTAGGCAGTTGCTGACATGGAACACTGTTTCCATCTTCTCAAACCACCTTATCAACCCGACAACTCCTTCTGTTCCCTTAAAGTTGAGTGGTTGACACTTCATGAAGTCCTGATATGTACATTCTCTAGCAACAGGTCTATCACCTCTACCATTCTCATTTGGATTTCCATTTCCACCATTTCCATTCTCACCATCTCTATTACCGCCATTTCCATTATCGCCTTCACTGTCGTTCTGGCTTTGATTCTCAGCCTCGAGAGAATTGGCGGCACGGGTCCCTTCATGAGCAGCCAACGCTTCTTTCACACGTCAGTTAATAAGTTCTTTGATTGCTTCAAGGGTCATACCAGAGCGAGTGATAGTTATTGTTCTACGTCACAAGACATAACACACGATGACATTCGATACGAGGTATAACCATTTTAAATGGTAAATAAGGTTTATATAGAAAATACAATAGAACATGTTTTGCCAGAACAAGTAAATAACAATATAGATGAATACGCGAGAGAATCAAAACAAGCTTTTCATTTCACGAATAAAAGCATAATTCGGTTACAACCAACCCAAAATAGGTACATGATTTATGATTATTTCCACTGCCAACATCTAGACCTAACCATCAGTCTAATGTCCTACATGATCATGGTACCACTAGTCTAAGGGCGAAAACCCAAATGTCTCTCAACATAAGACTCCAACCTCTTTAGTCTCCTCCGAGTATCATCACGATCCCTACGAACCTGACGAAACTCCTCCTATAAAAGTGCCATGTGCCAACGAATACTGTCAATCCGATCTCTCTCTATACTCAACATAGCTCGAACCTTTAGATACTCCAGTCTCAAATTCCTAATCCTCTCAACCAAACTAGCTCGCTCTCCACTAGCTACCATCTAACTAGTCTCTAACTGTCTCTAAGTGGTCTCAATATCAGTAATCCTATTAATATGAACCTCTGACATGTAGTGAACTATATCATAAATAGTATCCTCAAGATCAGGTATACCTCCTCTATAAGACTTAGAACTATCAGCAATAACCAATGGATCTATAGCGATCTCTCTCGTGTCTGCCGCACTAGTCTCTACCTCAAACTCCTCATCATCTTCCCTAACATCACTAGCTGCAATCTTAAATCCCATACCTACACCATCCTCAGGGTGAGCTATAACTCCCTCACTAATACCTATATCTGCAACAGCCTCTACATCAGCAGTATCCACCTCTATATGCTCCTCTCCGCTATCCTCTGGTGAGTATGAATCTCTAAACCTCTTATGAGGTGCTAAAAGATCAGCAAGAGTAGGGGCTATAGACCTCGAAACATGAGTAGGTGATGGTACCGAAGCAGTAGGAGACCTACATCTCTTGTGAGATGGCCTAGAAGAAGGTGAAGATGAATCCAATGACCTCTCTAGAAGATGAACCTAAAGATGACTCTGATGTATTCGGTGGGTAAGGGGTAGACAATGGTGCAGACTTCCAACGTCTAAAAGCCTCACTATGTCATGGAGTCCTAGCAAGTGATCGATGAACAAATCTCTGTGGTGTAGATGAATCAGCATCAGTGGTGTCTGGTGGTGTATGTCCGGATAAAGAATGATCTGAAGGTGCACTAGAAAAAGATGAGTCTGGTGAAGAATGGCAATCTGATGAATGATGAGATACACGTCTCCATGCAAGTCTATGAGCAGGAATGGGTCTAACTCTCTTCCTCACAGTCAACAACTTACGCGGCCCTTTGAGGTGGGTGCGATAAGGTAAACCGAAAGGGATAGCCTCACCGGGTCGGACAAGAGTCGCTGAACGTTGACGAATCCCTGGTGGGGCAACAACAGGTGCAAGGGGAAAGTCTGATAATGGTGCAAGAGTATCATGAGATGATGATACGGGTCTTTGCTCAGCAGGCTCGGACTCACCGTCCGCCTCCGTATCATCAAAACACAAAAAGGGTGAAACCAATAGCAAATCTGGTGCGGGAAGTAAAGAATCCTCCTATGGATCAGAATCAGAAGAAGATGAATAATCCACTAAATCAAGTACCCCGACAGGTGAGACGACTGAAACTATCCCCACCTCCGGTGTAACTATAGGGTCAGCTGGAACAACATGAACCTTAGGGATAATAAGGATAATAGCAGGAATAGCACCAAAGAGAATCACTCATGGGGCATGAGAACCAACACTCTCCTCAGATGTATCAGACGAAATAGAAATAACAGGAGCAGCCATGACCTGTACAAGCACAAGTTTATATAAATCATCTTTATAGGAAACCATACACGTGTAAGCAAAGCCAAGAAATAAGTACGATGCGAAATATGATATGGCAAAATGATGAATAACGTAATTATGGCAATATGATATATATAATCAGTACTTATATATATTAAACGCTATTATTATAAGATATATATGTAAGCAGGTAAGGCACGTAGGATCACATACTGGTTATAGACCAGACCTAGATATACTACCTGGTTCTCTATAACCTTGGCTCTGGACCAATCTGGTACACCTCCAAACGGGGCCTGGACGAAATACACGTGTCTGGGGGCGTGACATCATAATATACATCACACAAGATACAAAGAACGACCTCTAAGTGAATGTTTAAAAATCCAACATTGTTGCATTAATTAAAATAGTAAAAGTTTGACATAAGTTTAGAGATAATATGCGAAAGCGAATAAAAGTTTTAGAAATTAACAACGATGTTTAAACAGTAGATAATAGCGTTTCTTGAAAATTGGTCCAATGCATAGCGACACCAATTAGCAAACAAAGACATCCACAGCTAAGCACCTCATAAAAACATGCTAAAACGGTCAACATAAAGTTGAGTGAATTCATAGGTTTAAATTTAATATTAAAAGTGGACCACAAGTTCACAGTATGCATGTGACAGTTATAACAGATACAACTTCACATAAAAATAATGTATTTACTGTTGCACTAAGCTCATGACACCGAAGCTCAATTTAAAAGGAAGTATTTTATATGCCAAATAGTATTCCACACCCTAAAGGTATCTGACCAAGATCACCTATTGACATTCCGACATGGTATATATCTGTTTGTTCGGGACCTCCGAATCTAGTAAGCGCTACTTACTTGGATAGGGATAATTACTCCTAATAGATCTATTTACAACATTCGCGCTCACTTAACCAGTATGGTCGGTTCAACAATGGACGGTTCATGATAATTCGGGCATAAGTGGTCTATTCGCTACTTAGGCAACACGTAATCAGGAAAAGGAAACGTAAAGTAACTGTGTCTATAGTTTGAAAAGAAGCAATGTTTCTCACCCTAAAATAGTAAAGTAAAAGTGGTAAAACATAGGGCTATGAACTCACCTTAGCAAAATGAGTTAATGATAATCACGTAAGTAAAAGATGATATAGAAATCTAGCCGCGACCTAGAATAATATCACGTCTCAGAAACATGGAAAGTATGCTAAGAATTGCACAATATGTTCATTACCAAAATACATCCTTGTGTGTTTGCTTTAGCTTGTTTAACAAAACATGATGAAATGAAATCATATAGTTCTTCGTTAAGTTTCAGCGTTTAATTAAAAAATTACTATTTTTAGAAAGTTTCTATTTTAGGAAAGTTTTTAGTTTCAGGATGTTAATACCGTCCCCTACATTTGTTAAGTTTCCATAATTCAAAATGCACTAGCGAGCCTTAATCGCTTAACTCCTATGTTCGTTCGCTAAATTCTTACCAAACTTACTATTTTTAGTAACTTTCTTGCTTTTCCCAAAATATGTTAACGACGTTTTTAAATGATACTAATCAATAGGTGTGTGTTACTATATGTTTTGCTAGTGTTTAGAAAGTCCAAAAATGTCCGAAATTGTCCGGAAACTCATTTTACTATTCACATCAACACACTATTCATTCGGTTTTATCGAAAAATGTTTCAAATTTCATTTGGCTATAAATTGGTAGTTTTAAATCAAATTTTAATGTGCGATATATGAAAAACTATCTATTCGAAACGAGCTCTTCAAAAACTAATTTTACGCCTAATGAAAACATTTTAGGTCGACCAAAACCCCAAAACAAATTCAGGTCAGCAAGCACTTTTTGCCAAAAACGCAACCAAAATCCACCCAAATTTCACAATAGTGCCTAATCTAGCCTAATCTCCATTCACAACTAATCCACAACAAAACCACACCTAAATCTAACCTAATCCCTTCATTTATATTGTTGCAACACTCATCAACTCTCATCTCACCAAGAACATAATATTTAACTAGTAAAATAAAGTAGTATCATTATTTATGAAATCTTGTCTTTAAAATCTTTCAAAAATTAAAACACAACATATGGATGTATGGATCTTGAACATATATGAAGAACATAAGAAAAACCACAAAGAAAGATTCAAGATACATATAAGAATGAAGAACAAGAAGTAATAACACAAGATCTATACCCAAAATCAATAGATCTTGAAAAACCTCAAATAATAACCAAACCTTAATTTGTAGATCTTGAAAATACTTGGAATCAAAAGAAAACCTTCTTGGAATAACCTTGGATCTTGATAAAATAAAGTATAGAATGTGTGAATCTTGGTAGAAATCAAAAGTATGGATTGTGTGTGTATGTATGTGTGTGCCGTGAGCAAGGAGAGCAAGAGAGGGAGAGAAAACAATTTTTGAGGCTATGAAATGAATGAAAACCCTAAGTTAAGATAAATGTATGTATTTATAGACCAAGAGCTAGGGTTTTTGACTTTTCAAGAAGAGTATACGTGACCAACATACACCAAAGGCGTGTGTGTGTGTGTGGTTCGGCCGAAACTAGGTCACAAGGACCATTATGGTTTAAAATTTGAGTCATGGTTCATTATTTAGGCTCAAGCTTAGTCAATCTTGGTCAAATGTACAAGTCAAAGTGTGTAAGCATGCATTTGTCTTGACTTGGATAGATGAGTATGCATGAAATGGACTTCCTCACGTGTCACTTTCATATACATGCATGGGAAGTTCAAGAAAAGACGCCATTTATTTAATTTCAAGACTTATGGTGCATTTGGTTTGGGTTTGGACGTCTAATATATAGTGGGGGAGCGATATGAACGAAAATTTTCACTTAAGAATATGAGATGGACGATAACTAAAGTTTACACGAAAAGATTTTGAGTTTCCGAGGTTCCGTTAGGTCAAAAACGCTAAAAACACAATTTAAACACTAAAGCGTAAAAATAAATATCGAGAGTGATTGTTGGTACATGATTAAATACACATACCTTTGACCTTTAAAATCGGACTTAAATGACTAAAAACGTACCAAAAATATAATGTATTTGTATGTTTTCATTTATATTGTGTAGGAAACAGATATCCGAGAAAAGGACGAAAAATCAAGCAAAAACGGACAAAACCGAGCATGAAATGGAAAGGCGTGGAAAAGACAAAGTCAAATCAAAGCTAAAGTCAAAGTCAACCCCCGAAAAGTCAATGGTCAAAACCGAAGCCGTAACTGAAGAATACTTAATGGGCCCACCCGAACCCATCTAATGGGCCGGATAAGCCCATTAAGGTATATTGTGAAGACCAAAATTAAGAAAAAGCCCAATACCCATTTTCATAAATACCCGGCCCATGACAATATTAATAGCCCAATACACACCTTAACCTCGTTTACTCCATATCCTTTATTGTTTAACCATCGTTAGTCCTTTGTGGACTAACCTTGTAAACATACCATACACTTTGGAGGGGTCAACTTGTCAAGTCCCAAAAGAAGCTTACACCCCACAAGGACCACTGGTGTAATGACTTGTATAACATTCAGGGACCTCTTTTGCCATTTCATTAAACCTTTCCCCTGTCCAAACACTTCCCGCCAAAATAAAAAAAGGGTACTATTCCCTTGTCTCCTTCCCCTACAACCTGCAACAACAACCAAAACCCATTAAACCCACTTATCCCCACCTCACTAAACACCAAACACACGCTGGCAATCCCTAAATCCCTTATTGGACATAAAAATCAATGGCTGTGATTATTTACCTTGGGCACAAAGAATAGATGAAGGGCCAAGATTGCTTTGAAGGGTTCTTCTCACACAACTAACACATTGCTTGAAGCCTCTCACAGAGAAAGCACAAGAAGAAAACCCTAGGACTCTTAGTATAAATATAAGCAGTATGTTGCTTATTAGAAGGTGTCGAATTTTGTGTAATCAAATTTGTACCAATTTTATTTACTTGTCATTTTAATACATTGTCTTTTAATATATTGTCATTTAAATTTCTTGTTTTTAAATTCTTGCATTTTAATTTTAAGCAATTTACTGTTTTTCCTTTAAATACTGTCTTTTACATTTCTTGTCACTTAAATACTTGTTTTAAGCTCTATTATAAGTTTTTAATACATTAAAAACCTATTTAAAAGCTTAACTTCTTTTCTGTCAAAAAAAAAAAACTTTGAAAAATCACAAAAATATATAAAAACAAAGGAAGAAATCATTTGGAGCAAGGTGTATTAAGGATGGCCTTGGTTTAGAGCTTCATGGGAAGCATTAGGATTGGTTTTGGTTGCTAAAAACTTGCCAAAAGCTTTGGACAGTTGTGAGTGTCCCTTTTCATTTTTTTGCTTAATATTGTAGCAGTGCTTATTAACTGTTTACTTGCTTATTTTTATGCTTATCTTGCTTATATTTGTTGTTTTTATGCTTATTTGTCTGTGTTTAAAGCTTAAAAGTCCTTAGTTTGAGTTTTACTTTGTATCTGCCTTATTTGCTTTTTTTTGTTGCTAGATTGCCTATTTGCTTATTAAAGTGCTTATTCCTGTTGTTATTGTGCTTAATATTGTCTGTTGATTATCTGTTTTTCAAAATCTTGGCTTAAATCTTTACAAACTTGCCTTAAAATTGATTTTTAAATCTTAAAGGGGTGTTTGGCATAGTGGTTTAAAATGGGTCAATTTGTGTTTTAAAACCATTGGGTCAATTGGCATTCTTTTTCAAGCTTTCTTTAAGCTTTTATAAACTGTTTTCAAAGGATTTGAGGTCCTTAAGCTTGTCTTAGAAATTTTTTATATAAGTCACTCAAAACTGTTATGACAAAACAGCCCAAAGTGCTTATTTGATAAGTTTTTCTTAGAACAGCTTTTGAGTCTCATTTTTGTGTCCCTTTTTAGTGTCATCAATAGATTAGTAACATGTCTCTTATTTACGATAGTCTTGTTCAAAATCTGTCATAGTTTAGTCATTTTTTTAGTCTTCAAAAGCCCCTTTTTCAAATTTAAATTTCAGATAGTATAATTGGTTTTTAGAACTTGAAATTTTGAGCTTAAGCTCATTAGAAGCTTAACTCAATCTGTTTTAAGTTGTTTTTCAAATTTGAGCTTATTTTCCAGCTTATTTTCAAGGCTGCATTTAGTTTTTTTTTCTTTTCAAAATCCACATCAGCATATGCTGTTTGTGGCAGCCACTTTTCTCAGCCTTGTTAACTACTTTTTTGTTGATCAAATTTAGTGTTCTTTGCATCTTTAGAGAGCTTATAGGTCCAGCTTTAAGCCCATATAAGTTGTTAAGCCTAAGGAGCCCTCTAGGTGCTTAAAAATAAGCCCCAAAAGTGCCTTTAGGCTGCTTTGTTTGCATGCTTTAGCCCCTTTTGCTTATCTGCCTTTTCTGCTTATTTGCTTATTCTTCTGTGCTTATTTTTGTTTCATCTTACTTATTAGTAGTTAGTAGCTATCTGTCTTTGCTTATTTTAGTGTTTCCTTAGCTTATTTTGCTTATAAATTAGCCTACAGTTTTGCCATTTAGTTCTTAGTTAAAAATAGTTAAACTGCTAGCTTTTTGTGCTTATTTTTCAGCTATTTTTAGAGTTATAAATTTTTTGTCTTTTTTAAACTTGCTTAATTTTTCTAGTTTTATAAGTTTTTAAAAAAAAATAAAAAAATAAAAAAATAATAATTTTACCAAAAAGGGGAGGCCCAGGCTCGAACCCCAGACCTCCCCCTTTCATACCAACGCCCCACACACACTCTCTACTGCCAACACGCCCTTGGGTCTTTTTCATTTTATCTTTGCATTATTTAGAATTTAAAGGGGTGTTGGCAGTTTAGCTTATAAGCCTTTTCGGCTTATTTCTGGCTTATTTATAAGCCCTCCTTTTCAGCTCTTATTTTTCTTGCATTCTACTCCTTTCAAGCTACTTTTCTGTATTTTTTGAGATTTTTCTAAAATTATTTACTATTTTTAATCATTTAGTTTCTTCAAAACAGTTTTTAATCCATAATAAATTATTAAAAAGTCAAAAAAATATAATTCTTTTTTTAGAAAATTTTCTTTTATCATTTTGCACCTAGGAAAAATAGATTTGCATCCGTAGGGTTAAAATTTCAAATTTTCATTTTTTAAAGAACGGGTTTAGGTCCCGGTTCTCGTTTTTAAGTTTAAATCGCTTTTAGCTTTCGTTTTTAGGTTTTCCTTAATCGTTTTTGCATTTTAATTTTAGAAATTAGATAATCAATCCAAAAATCCTTTAACCATTCAAACGCGCGATCACAGACGTCTTCGATTTTCAATTTGCACCTCGACGGGATTACGACTTCGGGTAGGTTTTGAGGGATTGTGCTTTGGATAAAAGCGAATCTTTTAAAAGCCTCTTGGAATACTTACTATTGATTAGATCCTTATATTTATATATATTTATTATCTATTTATATATACGTGTTCGGATCGAAGTCACTTGGTCAGAAAATAAATTGAAATCGGGCGATCTCAATTCGTCAAGACTTAGTGACTTGAAGTGTCTCCTAGGTGATCAAAATTCTCGTTCAAGTTCTTTATAAGGTGGGAATAGTTTGTTTGTTGAACTCCTTGTCATGAACTACCTGTAACAAGGGATAAACAATTAGTAGGGTTTGCTTCGAAAAAAGATAGAAAACTTTTTGACACGAAAGTCAAATAGGAATCAGTTTCTGTTCCAGATGATTGATACGCCGTATCCAATGGAAGTGGATACGCCGTATTAATCAGTTGAATGAATACACTATATTGGAAAGAGAGTTGGATACGTCGTATCCGATGGAAGTGGATACGCCGTATTCAGCTATCGACCAGAACAGTGTTTTAGCAAAATAATTAAATGCGCAAACAATTAAATACAAATATATATAAGCAAACAGTTAAAGATAAATATACAAAATTTACAGAATATACACTAAATTAAATTACACTAATCCTAAGCGTTAGATCTAATCTAATGTTAAAAACCAAAATATCAAATAAAAATCAAGATTAATTTTCACTCCCCGGCAGCGGCGCCAAAAACTTGATGTGTCGTTGTGTGGTGTATATTTTATTGATTGAAGTTTTAAATTTATATTTTGCCGACTAAACCAAAAACAACACTTTAATGGGCAGTGTACCCGATCGGTAGTAGTTTCGTGGTAGGTAGGGTGTCAAACACTTGAAGCGAGGTTAAATCTATCAATTTAATTAATATCTTGATTATCTAGTCTATGTTAATTTTATTATATTCTAAACCTATGTCAGTCTTAATCCTAATTCTAACGGGAAAATCTTAATCCTGAAGTCTATCGGGCAAATGGGTTTTCAGCCTGATGAGAACTAGCTCAGTTTAGTTGGTGACTATAATCAAATTCAAGGGAACTTAACACGCGGAGCTAATAACAAAAGATAAAAAGAGCGATCGAGCCAAATATAAGAAAACTATATTAACCATTATTAATCCGATTAGAAAGTTGGTTTGTTTATTAAGTGCAATGATTTCTTCTCTCGAGGTGGCATATCATTCTTAAGACTTAGGTGTTGCATCATCCTAAGACCTAGACACATTAATTCTGTCGTAATTAAAGCATCCGCATAAAGCATCCTTATTTGCTGATTATAATCTATCTTAGGGATTAAAGCAATGGTGATCTTGTTATCACTCCTAGCTCTAGAGGACTTTACCACTTACCGCTTAATGGTAATTCTATACATTAGTAGTCCATGTTCCAATATCCAATGTAAATCGACGTTAATTTTTTGAATTATCTAGGTCACGTGCTAGTCAACCACGATCAACTATGTAAAGCCATTGACAATATCCTATTAACTATGTTAAGCCCGCATGGTAGTTCCTAGACACAGACTTTTAGAAACGACACTTCTTCTTGTGTAACTATGATTCTAGATGTATAAATTACTTGTAGGTAGAGGCTATCCCGATCTCTAGAGTTCTTGGTACTCGTTCTCACTAGAGCCTCAGCTAATTGATAGGCCTCGTTATACTACATCAAGCGTGTAAACATGTAAAATTGATAAACATAAACAGCATTCAACGATCAATCAAGCAAATCAAGATAAACAATACCAAAACATTCCAGCCTATTCATATTAATGAAATACCCGATGGTATGCCTCGTCAAACGTCATTAATAAATAAAAAGCACAATGCATTGAGCCAGGTAAACTAACCGGAGTTAGTATGATACAAAAATTAACGATTACTAAAGTTTATGGAATTACTCGTTGTCTCCCTATTAAATTGATACGTTGCTCTCGACCTCTTCTGCTCTTTTTTCTCCCTTTGAAAATCGACTTTTATGGTTTCTAGGTGTATCGAGCAATCGAGAAGTTTAGTCACCCTTTAAAACGCATTTTTGAGTTTTCTATTTATGGAGTCCTGTGGAAGTCTGTTTGATACAGCGTATTATCCATGTATTGGATATGACGTATTTGGGGATTTCTTGGAGTAGGGGATCCCACCACTTGATATTTTCCAGAATATTATCTTCATGTGCCATATTGACCAATACGGCGTATTGGTCTTCTGGTTACAGCGTTATTGAGCTTGTTTCTTTTGTAGTCTTATGGTGAGATGCAGGCACATGATACGCTGTTTGTATCTTCACTTATGGATACGACGTATTGGTCCTTCAGTAAATAGTAATCTTCAAAATATCTTCTTTTACGCTCCATAATGCACGCCTTTTGTATGACGTTGGCCACCCACCATATCTCCATTTATTACTGCAATTGCGTAAATTATAATGATTAAGTAAAATGCTTTGGTATAACGTATACAATATCGGGTTAATACGTGGATATATGATGCTATAAACTAGTCGTTATTGATGTTCAGATCATATAATTTATCTCTTTTATTAAACTATAATATTATATATGGAAATTATATTTGGATGTTGAGATACTCTGTACGGTTACTATATTTATATATATTTTTGTACTGTATATATTATATATATGTATAGATGTATAATATATATATGGCATTTATACATATTTTTATTATACAGAGTAACCATATATAGTTATATATTCTAAGATGATTTATATATTTATATATATGCTATGGAGTATATATATGTATATACTTTAATTATAAATATTGTTATATGTCATGTTTGCAACTATAGTTACTTACGAAAGGTATGTGATTAGTAGAGAGCGAGCTGCTGAGGAGTATGTTTATTTATTTTTACAGTTTTCATTCAAGAGGAAAATAGAAAGGAGGTTGGAGAGAAGTGTTTTACAAAATTTAAAGATGTCTTGCTACTATTTTTATAATTCTACGATATATCACTATTATATACTATATATATTCGACTTTATGTTTGTTTGTATATATTATATGTAGTATATAAGTTTATATTTAGATATTATAACATATATACTTAGAGATATCTAAAATACTACTCATTATAATATATATATTATATACTATAAAGTGAGTAAGCTTATACTGACTAATCACTATTGATATATACGTATACATTTATATATTTACATATACATACTAAAAAACACTATATATACATATCTATATATATACCATATTTATATCTATGTAACTATATATATGGGATTATATATATATTGTATTATAAAATATATATGTAATTATATATATTTATTGTATACTTATATATATGTAGCTATACTGTTAATATATCTATATGTTATGAACCATCATATATATTATCATATATATTATAAATTTATACTTGATTTTTATTTTTTTAAAAATATTTCTAGACATTATTATATGTATATAGGATATTAGACGCATACTATATATATATATAGTCCTTATACTATAATATATATTATATATGCACACTATATTTATATAATACATATTATAATATATCTACACATCATATATATATAATACATATTCTATATACATACATTCTATATCATATATATACATACCATATAAGATATCTCTACTTATCATATATATACTATATTAATTTTATATATATATATATTGCTATAAATTTTGTTATATGTCATGTTTGCACTATAGTTACATACGAAAGTTATGTGAATAATAGAGAGGAGCTGGAGAGTATTTTTCATTATTTTTAAAGTTTTCATTCAAAGGAAAATAGAAAGAGAGGTTGAGAGAAGTGATTAAATTTAAAGAGACTTGTATAAATACCCTTACTAAATGGGTATTTATACTTATTGACTTATCCTATCTATTTTCCTACTTTAGTCAAACCTTTGTCAACTTTACTTAACTTTGACCAAGATAGACTTTATTACGTTATAATTACTAATAAAACTATAAACTTTACAATGACCAATTCTATTTAATAATAAACACTTTTCTTATTCCTAACAATCTCCCCCTAAGGGTTGATTATTAAGGTTTGCCTCATTGCAGGTAGAATTGGTCTTCCATTCATGAACGATTCCCACCTTCTCATTTGCACATGGTGCCTTAGACGCTTTCTTATCTCTCTTTTAAATGCTTTCAGTATACCAAGATCTAATTCACCCAGCAATGGTGGTTTCTTCCAAGGGTCAGATTTGAAGATCTTTAGCTTCACTTTATTCAAGACTCTTTCCAATGTTGCATCACAAAACTTTATGATCTCAGCTAAATACATAACCCTTTTCTCTTTTTTGTTGTTTAGATAAATCAAACCCATACTTGGTTTGTCTACAATAGAGTAAGGTTCATGAGCTTCAATACCAGGGAATGTTAATGTTGGTGCGGTTAAGTTTACCCTGATCTGGTAGCTTTCTATTCCCAGCTGGAAATCATGAACTCTCTCCCAGATAATGCAACTTCTGATGAATGTTATCAAAGAATTCATCAACTTGATCTCACGGAAATTCACTTTCTTGTTCAAGCAGAGATAATACAAATCTTCAATATCATTCGTGTTTAGATATTTGAAGTCAGCCTCAGAAAAGCTATCAGGTTTATCGTTTTCTCTTATCATAATGATTTGCTCCATGTAATCCAATCCATGATGTTAATCAGTAGTTATTCTGACAACTTCTGTAATCCTATGATTGGAGAAATATTACTTTGGATTATCTCTGACTCTTCTTTGGTTGAGCTTGTACCTTCTATTGTGCCATAAATCTTTCCAATATTGAATTGATAACCATGCTTCTTCGTTAAAAGTCTTGAATTCTTTTCTAACCCATCTTTTCAACTTTTCTTCCAAATCATCTTCTAGAAATGGAAGAATATATGCTTTTTCACCCTATTTCTCCCCTCAGGGGGAGCATTATCATAATGATGATCATTGTCATGTCTCTTGTGAAAAGCATTTAAAACTATTAGAATTCAAGGTTTTTCAAACTTTGCTTTTAAAATGTCCCACAACTCTGGATCAACTGCTTGATCTTGAGCATTTGACTTCATTGTCAAATACAATTGATGTTGCATATCATTCGTTGATGTAGTAGCTGTTGTTGAGCTTGTTGTTGGATACAAATTGAGAGTAGTGTTCTGCATATGTTTCTAAAAAAGTTCTACAATTATTCCAGGTGCATGAGCGGCGAATTCTTTTAAAACTAACTCTGGTACATTTGTTGGAGCAATTTCTCTGTCATGATTAACCGCAAGATTAACTAATCTTGGAATTTCTTCTTTAAGCATCTCATTTGTCTTTGCAAAAGTAAGCTCAAGCACAACATTGTTGCAATGGTCAAGAACTTCTCGAATCTTTCCCATAAAAAACTCATTTGTTACAAATGTTGACTTCAAATGTGTCCTGATTAGTCCACGTCATCTTCACATGCTAGCAATACGTCCTAGAAGAATCTTGGATTTAGTCCTCAAGAGTTTCCTCAGAATCAGGTGAAACAATTTTTAATTTAGTGCTTTGAAGCCTTTCACCATCATACATTTTGGGTTGTGCTGCAATGGCTTTCTTGTGTTAGCCGTGTTTTTAGTAAAGTGATGGTCATTATCAATCCCGAGCCTTGTATAAGAAAACGTAGTCTTACGGGAATTACTCTAAGCTAATTGGGACTAGTTGTCGGGCTTAAAGCCTATGTGTAATAGGTCCGGCCCAAATGACACATAAGAAACCCCACAAGGCTTGTCCACTACATAGCCCTCTCCAAGTGTGGAGAGGGTGTTGCTTCTCATTTCTTTTCTTAACAAGTAACCATCTTTTTTCTCTCTTTATTTCTCTCTCTAGTTCTTTCTCTCTCTAAAATCTCTTATCTTATTTTGTGTTTATGGTGATGAAATGATATCATCCAACATGTGGTATCAAGAGCCAAGGTTGGGTTTAGTGTTATGTTGTGGTTATATGTGAGCTTATTCGAGCTTATTGAATAAGCTTATCAGTTTTGGCTTACTTTCTTTATTTGCTTACTTTGTTATAAGTTCTTTCTTTTACACCAAAACAAATTTCACTTAACATAGTTTTTTTGTGATTTTAATGGGCTTGACGTAAACAGTTTTTGGGCTCCTACTATTCTCGTGATTGGTTAACAATTTCACTAATTGTTTTGTTTCATAAATGATTTTGGGCTTATGTCGTGTATGTTAATTTTCGTCATATAGGTCTAGTTATTTTTTTGTTTCTTTTCGTGACTTCCTCTTTAAGGCTCAACTGCTTACTAGCAGGTATATCAAAGGCTTATTATAGCTTATTTGGTTTATGTTCTCCTAGCTTATCGAGTCTCGGCTTATCTTGTGGTTTTTCTTGTTTTTCCTTCAAAAAGACTATAGTTTTTGGTCTCCTTGTTTAGCTTATTGGTTTTCTTTGTTGCTTATTCGTTGGTATAGCATCCTATTTAAGCTTATATCTCAAGCTTACTTTTAAATTGCTTATTGTTGGTTTGGCTTATTTCATCTTTGTGGTCCACGATAGAAGACAAACAAGGGAACCAAGATCCACCTCTTAAGGAGCAAGGACAAGGACGGTTTAAGTTTTTGTTGGTTTCCATAGAAGACAAACTCAAGGACGTTGTACAATTGTTGAAGGACCACCGAACACGCAGCTAAAGAGACGACCGAACTTGCAAGGTTTGTTTGTCAACCGAATACGCAGGTCTTCAAGTCTCACCGAACTCGTAACTTTCAAGTCTCACCGAATTAGCAACTTTAGCAACTTTGTAAAGAAACCGAATTAGAAATCTTTAAGTGGAACCGAACTAGCAGTTTCTTAACCAACCGAATTCACAATGTTGTTATTGTGACCGAATACGCAGTTTTAACTATTTTCGGGTTTTTTGGATTCATGTGACGGTTAACTACGTGTTAGGATTTATGTTTTAGTAAGTTAGTACCGACAGTACAAAGAGTTAGTACTGTTAGTTATAGTTACTACCGACAGTACAAAATGACAGTACAATATGGCCTTCTTATTCTTCAACAAATACTCCAGCATTAACAACAGATGATATGAAAGAAAGTCCAAGAGAGGAAGAACAAGTCTTTAAGGATGACCTTGAAAGACTTAAGAAGCAAGAAAAGGAAGCTTATGAGGAAGCTGAAGCTCTCAGGAAGAAGTTTGAGACCTTGGTTATAAAAGAAGGAGCTACTAAAGCTAGCAGTACTAACCTAGTTAGTACTGTTAGTCTTCCAGTTAGTACTGCCAGTCCTTATGAAGGACTATCTCTTTCTGATCCAATTAATCCTGAAGAAGATGATTCAGAAATACCTCCTCTTGAAGATATCTATCAAAATTCCACTGATGGTATTTTC